>JBBDGT010000313.1:0-74459 GCA_037306005.1 Rhinophrynus dorsalis | reverse complement strand
CACATTGTTCTCCTATTCCAACACATAGTTCTCCTATTGTAACACATTGTTCTCCTATTGTAACACATTGTTCTCCTATTCCAACACATTGTTCTCCTATTTTAACACATTGTTCTCCTATTCCAACACATTGTTCTCCTATTTTAACACATTGTTCTCCTATTCCAACACATTGTTCTCCTATTGTATCACATTGTTCTCCTATTGTAACACATTGTTCTCCTATTGTAACACATTGTTCTCCTATTCCAACACATTGTTCTCCTATTGTAACACATTGTTCTCCTATTGTAACACATTGTTCTCCTATTGTAACACATTGTTCTCCTATTCCAACACATTGTTCTCCTATTGTAACACATTGTTCTCCTATTGTAACACATTGTTCTCCTATTCCAACACATTGTTCTCCTATTGTAACACATTGTTCTCCTATTGTAACACATTGTTCTCCTATTCCAACACATTGTTCTCCTATTTTAACACATTGTTCTCCTATTCTAACACATTGTTCTCTTCTCCTATTGTAACACATTGTTCTCCTATTCCAACACATTGTTCTCCTATTGTAACACATTGTTCTCCTATTGTAACACATTGTTCTCCTATTCCAACACATTGTTCTCCTATTTTAACACATTGTTCTCCTATTGAAACACATTGTTCTCCTATTGTAACACATTGTTCTCCTATTCCAACACATTGTTCTCCTATTGTAACACATTGTTCTCCTATTGTAACACATTGTTCTCCTATTCCAACACATTGTTCTCCTATTTCAACACATTGTTCTCCTATTGGAACACATAGTTCTCCTATTCCAACACATTGTTCTCCTATTGTAACACATTGTTCTCCTATTCCAACACATTGTTCTCCTATTGTAACACATTGTTCTCCTATTGTAACACATTGTTCTCCTATTGTAACACATTGTTCTCCTATTGTAACACATTGTTCTCCTATTCCAACACATTGTTCTCCTATTGTAACACATTGTTCTCCTATTGTAACACATTGTTCTCCTATTGTAACACATTGTTCTCCTATTCCAACACATTGTTCTCCTATTGTAACACATTGTTCTCCTATTGTAACACATTGTTCTCCTATTCCAACACCTTGTTCTCCTATTCCAACACATTGTTCTCCTATTCCAACACATTGTTCTCCTATTCCAACACATTGTTCTCCTATTTTAACACATTGTTCTCCTATTGTAACACATTGTTCTCCTATTGTAACACATTGTTCTCCTATTCCAACACATTGTTCTCCTATTTTAACACATTGTTCTCCTATTGAAACACATTGTTCTCCTATTGTAACACATTGTTCTCCTATTCCAACACATTGTTCTCCTATTGTAACACATTGTTCTCTTATTCCAACACATTGTTCTCCTATTTTAACACATTGTTCTCCTATTGAAACACATTGTTCTCCTATTGTAACACATTGTTCTCCTATTCCAACACATTGTTCTCCTATTTTAACACATTGTTCTCCTATTGAAACACATTGTTCTCCTATTGTAACACATTGTTCTCCTATTGTAACACATTGTTCTCCTATTTTAACACATTGTTCTCCTATTGAAACACATTGTTCTCCTATTCCAACACATTGTTCTCCTATTGTAACACATTGTTCTCCTATTGTAACACATTGTTCTCCTATTCCAACACATTGTTCTCCTATTGTAACACATTGTTCTCCTATTTCAACACATTGTTCTCCTATTCCAACACATTGTTCTCCTATTCCAACACATTGTTCTCCTATTGTAACACATTGTTCTCCTATTGTAACACATTGTTCTCCTATTCCAACACATTGTTCTCCTATTCCAACACATTGTTCTCCTATTGTAACACATTGTTCTCCTATTGAAACACATTGTTCTCCTATTGTAACACATTGTTCTCCTATTCCAACACATTGTTCTCCTATTGTAACACATTGTTCTCCTATTCCAACACATTGTTCTCCTATTCCAACACATTGTTCTCCTATTGTAACACATTGTTCTCCTATTGTAACACATTGTTCTCCTATTCCAACACATTGTTCTCCTATTCCAACACATTGTTCTCCTATTTTAACACATTGTTCTCCTATTGAAACACATTGTTCTCCTATTGTAACACATTGTTCTCCTATTCCAACACATTGTTCTCCTATTGTAACACATTGTTCTCCTATTGTAACACATTGTTCTCCTATTCCAACACATTGTTCTCCTATTGTAACACATTGTTCTCCTATTGTAACACATTGTTCTCCTATTCTAACACATTGTTCTCCTATTGTATCACATTGTTCTCCTATTCCAACACATTGTTCTCCTATTCTAACACATTGTTCTCCTATTGTAACACATTGTTCTCCTATTCCAACACATTGTTCTCCTATTGTAACACATTGTTCTCCTATTGAAACACATTGTTCTCCTATTGTAACACATTGTTCTCCTATTCCAACACATTGTTCTCCTATTGTAACACATTGTTCTCCTATTGTAACACATTGTTCTCCTATTGTAACACATTGTTCTCCTATTGTAACACATTGTTCTCCTATTCCAACACATTGTTCTCCTATTCAACACATTGTTCTCCTATTGTAACACATTGTTCTCCTATTCCAACACATTGTTCTCCTATTCCAACACATTGTTCTCCTATTGTAACACATTGTTCTCCTATTGTAACACATTGTTCTCCTATTGTAACACATTGTTCTCCTATTCCAACACATTGTTCTCCTATTGTATCACATTGTTCTCCTATTGTAACACATTGTTCTCCTATTGTAACACATTGTTCTCCTATTCCAACACATTGTTCTCCTATTGTAACACATTGTTCTCCTATTGTAACACATTGTTCTCCTATTCCAACACATTGTTCTCCTATTGTATCACATTGTTCTCCTATTGTAACACATTGTTCTCCTATTCCAACACATTGTTCTCCTATTCCAACACATTGTTCTCCTATTGTAACACATTGTTCTCCTATTGTAACACATTGTTCTCCTATTCCAACACATTGTTCTCCTATTGTATCACATTGTTCTCCTATTGTAACACATTGTTCTCCTATTGTAACACATTGTTCTCCTATTCCAACACATTGTTCTCCTATTGTAACACATTGTTCTCCTATTGTAACACATTGTTCTCCTATTGTAACACATTGTTCTCCTATTCCAACACATTGTTCTCCTATTGTAACACATTGTTCTCCTATTCCAACACATTGTTCTCCTATTCCAACACATTGTTCTCCTATTGTAACACATTGTTCTCCTATTGTAACACATTGTTCTCCTATTCCAACACATTGTTCTCCTATTCCAACACATTGTTCTCCTATTGTAACACATTGTTCTCCTATTCCAACACATTGTTCTCCTATTTTAACACATTGTTCTCCTATTCCAACACATTGTTCTCCTATTTTAACACATTGTTCTCCTATTCCAACACATTGTTCTCCTATTGTATCACATTGTTCTCCTATTGTAACACATTGTTCTCCTATTGTAACACATTGTTCTCCTATTCCAACACATTGTTCTCCTATTGTAACACATTGTTCTCCTATTGTAACACATTGTTCTCCTATTGTAACACATTGTTCTCCTATTCCAACACATTGTTCTCCTATTGTAACACATTGTTCTCCTATTGTAACACATTGTTCTCCTATTCCAACACATTGTTCTCCTATTGTAACACATTGTTCTCCTATTGTAACACATTGTTCTCCTATTCCAACACATTGTTCTCCTATTTTAACACATTGTTCTCCTATTCTAACACATTGTCTCTTCTCCTATTGTAACACATTGTTCTCCTATTCCAACACATTGTTCTCCTATTGTAACACATTGTTCTCCTATTGTAACACATTGTTCTCCTATTCCAACACATTGTTCTCCTATTTTAACACATTGTTCTCCTATTGAAACACATTGTTCTCCTATTGTAACACATTGTTCTCCTATTCCAACACATTGTTCTCCTATTGTAACACATTGTTCTCCTATTGTAACACATTGTTCTCCTATTCCAACACATTGTTCTCCTATTTCAACACATTGTTCTCCTATTGGAACACATAGTTCTCCTATTCCAACACATTGTTCTCCTATTGTAACACATTGTTCTCCTATTCCAACACATTGTTCTCCTATTCCAACACATTGTTCTCCTATTGTAACACATTGTTCTCCTATTGTAACACATTGTTCTCCTATTGTAACACATTGTTCTCCTATTGTAACACATTGTTCTCCTATTCCAACACATTGTTCTCCTATTGTAACACATTGTTCTCCTATTGTAACACATTGTTCTCCTATTGTAACACATTGTTCTCCTATTCCAACACATTGTTCTCCTATTGTAACACATTGTTCTCCTATTGTAACACATTGTTCTCCTATTCCAACACCTTGTTCTCCTATTCCAACACATTGTTCTCCTATTCCAACACATTGTTCTCCTATTCCAACACATTGTTCTCCTATTTTAACACATTGTTCTCCTATTGTAACACATTGTTCTCCTATTGTAACACATTGTTCTCCTATTCCAACACATTGTTCTCCTATTTTAACACATTGTTCTCCTATTGAAACACATTGTTCTCCTATTGTAACACATTGTTCTCCTATTCCAACACATTGTTCTCCTATTGTAACACATTGTTCTCTTATTCCAACACATTGTTCTCCTATTTTAACACATTGTTCTCCTATTGAAACACATTGTTCTCCTATTGTAACACATTGTTCTCCTATTCCAACACATTGTTCTCCTATTTTAACACATTGTTCTCCTATTGAAACACATTGTTCTCCTATTGTAACACATTGTTCTCCTATTGTAACACATTGTTCTCCTATTTTAACACATTGTTCTCCTATTGAAACACATTGTTCTCCTATTCCAACACATTGTTCTCCTATTGTAACACATTGTTCTCCTATTGTAACACATTGTTCTCCTATTCCAACACATTGTTCTCCTATTGTAACACATTGTTCTCCTATTTCAACACATTGTTCTCCTATTCCAACACATTGTTCTCCTATTCCAACACATTGTTCTCCTATTGTAACACATTGTTCTCCTATTGTAACACATTGTTCTCCTATTCCAACACATTGTTCTCCTATTCCAACACATTGTTCTCCTATTTTAACACATTGTTCTCCTATTGAAACACATTGTTCTCCTATTGTAACACATTGTTCTCCTATTCCAACACATTGTTCTCCTATTGTAACACATTGTTCTCCTATTCCAACACATTGTTCTCCTATTCCAACACATTGTTCTCCTATTGTAACACATTGTTCTCCTATTGTAACACATTGTTCTCCTATTCCAACACATTGTTCTCCTATTCCAACACATTGTTCTCCTATTTTAACACATTGTTCTCCTATTGAAACACATTGTTCTCCTATTGTAACACATTGTTCTCCTATTCCAACACATTGTTCTCCTATTGTAACACATTGTTCTCCTATTGTAACACATTGTTCTCCTATTCCAACACATTGTTCTCCTATTGTAACACATTGTTCTCCTATTGTAACACATTGTTCTCCTATTCTAACAAATTGTTCTCCTATTGTATCACATTGTTCTCCTATTCCAACACATTGTTCTCCTATTCTAACACATTGTTCTCCTATTGTAACACATTGTTCTCCTATTCCAACACATTGTTCTCCTATTGTAACACATTGTTCTCCTATTGAAACACATTGTTCTCCTATTGTAACACATTGTTCTCCTATTCCAACACATTGTTCTCCTATTGTAACACATTGTTCTCCTATTGTAACACATTGTTCTCCTATTGTAACACATTGTTCTCCTATTGTAACACATTGTTCTCCTATTCCAACACATTGTTCTCCTATTCAACACATTGTTCTCCTATTGTAACACATTGTTCTCCTATTCCAACACATTGTTCTCCTATTCCAACACATTGTTCTCCTATTGTAACACATTGTTCTCCTATTGTAACACATTGTTCTCCTATTGTAACACATTGTTCTCCTATTCCAACACATTGTTCTCCTATTGTATCACATTGTTCTCCTATTGTAACACATTGTTCTCCTATTGTAACACATTGTTCTCCTATTCCAACACATTGTTCTCCTATTGTAACACATTGTTCTCCTATTGTAACACATTGTTCTCCTATTCCAACACATTGTTCTCCTATTGTATCACATTGTTCTCCTATTGTAACACATTGTTCTCCTATTCCAACACATTGTTCTACTATTGTAACACATTGTTCTCCTATTCCAACACATTGTTCTCCTATTGTAACACATTGTTCTCCTATTCCAACACATAGTTCTCCTATTGTAACACATTGTTCTCCTATTGTAACACATTGTTCTCCTATTCCAACACATTGTTCTCCTATTTTAACACATTTTTCTCCTATTCCAACACATTGTTCTCCTATTTTAACACATTGTTCTCCTATTCCAACACATTGTTCTCCTATTGTATCACATTGTTCTCCTATTGTAACACATTGTTCTCCTATTGTAACACATTGTTCTCCTATTCCAACACATTGTTCTCCTATTGTAACACATTGTTCTCCTATTGTAACACATTGTTCTCCTATTGTAACACATTGTTCTCCTATTCCAACACATTGTTCTCCTATTGTAACACATTGTTCTCCTATTGTAACACATTGTTCTCCTATTCCAACACATTGTTCTCCTATTCCAACACATTGTTCTACTATTGTATCTCATTGTTCTCCTATTGTAACACATTGTTCTCCTATTCCAACACATTGTTCTCCTATTGTAACACATTGTTCTCCTATTGTAACACATTGTTCTCCTATTGTAACACATTGTTCTCCTATTCCAACACATTGTTCTCCTATTTTAACACATTGTTCTCCTATTCTAACACATTGTTCTCTTCTCCTATTGTAACACATTGTTCTCCTATTCCAACACATTGTTCTCCTATTGTAACACATTGTTCTCCTATTGTAACACATTGTTCTCCTATTCCAACACATTGTTCTCCTATTTTAACACATTGTTCTCCTATTGAAACACATTGTTCTCCTATTGTAACACATTGTTCTCCTATTCCAACACATTGTTCTCCTATTGGAACACATAGTTCTCCTATTCCAACACATTGTTCTCCTATTGTAACACATTGTTCTCCTATTCCAACACATTGTTCTCCTATTGTAACACATTGTTCTCCTATTGTAACACATTGTTCTCCTATTGTAACACATTGTTCTCCTATTCCAACACATTGTTCTCCTATTGTAACACATTGTTCTCCTATTCTAACACATTGTTCTCCTATTGTAACACATTGTTCTCCTATTGTAACACATTGTTCTCCTATTGTAACACATTGTTCTCCTATTCCAACACATTGTTCTCCTATTGTAACACATTGTTCTCCTATTGTAACACATTGTTCTCCTATTCCAACACCTTGTTCTCCTATTCCAACACATTGTTCTCCTATTCCAACACATTGTTCTCCTATTCCAACACATTGTTCTCCTATTTTAACACATTGTTCTCCTATTGTAACACATTGTTCTCCTATTGTAACACATTGTTCTCCTATTCCAATACATTGTTCTCCTATTTTAACACATTGTTCTCCTATTGAAACACATTGTTCTCCTATTGTAACACATTGTTCTCCTATTCCAACACATTGTTCTCCTATTGTAACACATTGTTCTCTTATTCCAACACATTGTTCTCCTATTTTAACACATTGTTCTCCTATTGAAACACATTGTTCTCCTATTGTAACACATTGTTCTCCTATTCCAACACATTGTTCTCCTATTTTAACACATTGTTCTCCTATTGAAACACATTGTTCTCCTATTGTAACACATTGTTCTCCTATTCCAACACATTGTTCTCCTATTTTAACACATTGTTCTCCTATTGAAACACATTGTTCTCCTATTGTAACACATTGTTCTCCTATTCCAACACATTGTTCTCCTATTGTAACACATTGTTCTCCTATTGTATCACATTGTTCTCCTATTGTAACACATTGTTCTCCTATTGTAACACATTGTTCTCCTATTCCAACACATTGTTCTCCTATTGTAACACATTGTTCTCCTATTCCAACACATTGTTCTCCTATTTCAACACATTGTTCTCCTATTCCAACACATTGTTCTCCTATTGTAACACATTGTTCTCCTATTGTAACACATTGTTCTCCTATTGAAACACATTGTTCTCCTATTCCAACACATTGTTCTCCTATTGTAACACATTGTTCTCCTATTGTAACACATTGTTCTCCTATTGTAACACATTGTTCTCCTATTCCAACACATTGTTCTCCTATTCCAACACATTGTTCTCCTATTGTAACACATTGTTCTCCTATTGTAACACATTGTTCTCCTATTCCAACACATAGTTCTCCTATTGGAACACATTGTTCTCCTATTGGAACACATTGTTCTCCTATTCTAACACATTGTTCTCCTATTGTAACACATTGTTCTCCTATTGTAACACATTGTTCTCCTATTCTAACACATTGTTCTCCTATTGTAACACATTGTTCTCCTATTCCAACACATTGTTCTCCTATTCTAACACATTGTTCTCCTATTGTAACACATTGTTCTCCTATTCCAACACATTGTTCTCCTATTGTAACACATTGTTCTCCTATTCCAACACATTGTTCTCCTATTGTAACACATTGTTCTCCTATTCCAACACATAGTTCTTCTATTGGAACACATTGTTCTCCTATTGGAACACATTGTTCTCCTATTGGAACACATTTTTCCAATTCCAACACATTGGTTTTCCCGTGTTTAATATGATACAACATTTCCCAGCACAATATTACTTCTTCTGAGGTCTGTAGTGGAAAAATAAGTAGCTGTAAGTCAAAGTTGTGAGTCCTACAGCAACATAGACCGTGTACAATGTGTTAACATGCAGAGTGCATTTGTCGTTTGCCCTATTTAAGTGACACTGGTACATATTCATGATCATGTCAAGTGATTAAAAAATGTGATGTGATTGGTGGGACCTTGACAAACTGCATCGACCCCGGGTAGAGAGGGATCATTCATCATCCTTTACTGCACATCCTGCAGCTACCATTGCTCCAGTCAGTTTTTGTACTAACACTTTACTCCCACGTCCCTGCACTGCTCCACCTTTCCCTCTCCTGCCTGTGCATTTGCTGGATGTTACTTAACTACTGTGTATGTTTTTACTCTCTACAGTACACAACTGATGGGGTGTGATGTCTTGCCTTGGCCCTCAACAAAATTCTCATTGTCATCTACTGTCGTAGAGCTCCCAGTCAGCTGTCTGATATATTTATTTGTTTAATTATTTGTGTTTTTATATTTGTTTTTTTATGTACTTATTTTTTTTTAAGTTGTCCACTATATCTAATCACAGTTAGTCCCCAAAAAATATTTATAACTATAAAATAAAATCAACAACTTCTTTCCCCAGACTACCCCAGCACAGAGACAATAACAGTAAAATCATCAAGCAATTTGGACCCCAGCTGATGTGTCTTGCCTGTCAGTCACAGCAAATTTGGGGGTATTTTGGGTCAAACTCCTTCCTTTCTTCTTCTCCCCAGTGTGCCCCCAGACTCCCCTACTACACAGAATGTCCTAACTAAATGACTCCCTACAATAAGCTTCAATTCTACTTTATTTGCATATGTCCTCTAGCTCAAAAACATGCTGCTCTCTCCACTCAGAAACACAGAATGATGCTGTGACACCCTGACACCCTTTTATATGTCTGTACACAGAATGGCTGCTGTGACACCCTGACACCCTTTTATATGTCTGTACACAGAATGGCTGCTGTGACACACTGACACTCTTTTATATGTCTGTACACAGAATGACTGCTATGACACCCTGACACCGTTTTATATGTCTGTACACAGAATGGCTTCTGCGACACCCTGACACCCTTTTATATGTTTGTACACAGAATGACTGCTATGACACCCTGACACCCTTTTATATGTCTGTACACAGAATGGTTGCTGTGGCACCATGACACCCTTTTATATGTCTGTACACAGAATGGCTTCTGTGACACCCTGACACACTTTTATATGTCTGTCCACAGAATGGCTGCTGTGAGAACCTGACACCCTTTTAAATGTCTGTACACAGAATGGCTGCTGTACCACCCTGACACCCTTTTATATGTATGTACAAAGAATGACTGCTGTGACACACTGACACCCTTTTATACGTCTGTAAACAGAATGGCTGCTGTGACACCCTGATACCCTTTTATATGTCTATACACAGAATGGATGCTGTGACACCCTGACACCCTTTTATATGTCTGTACACAGAATGGCTGTTGTGACACCCTGACACCCTTTTATATGTCTGTACACAAAATAGCTGTTGTGACACCCTGACACCGTTTTATATGTCTGTACACAGAATGGCTGCTGTGGCACCCTGACATCCTTTTATATGTCTGTACACAGAATGGCTGCTGTGATACCCTGACACCCTTTCATATGTCTGTTCACAGAATGGCTAATGTGAGAGCCTGATACCCTTTTATATATCTGTACACAGAAAGGCTGCTGTGGTACCTTGAAACCCTTTTATATGTCTGTATACAGAATGGCTGCTGTGACACCCTGACACCCTTTTATATGTCTGTACACAGAATGGCTGCTATGGCAACCTAACACCCTTTTACATGTCTGTACACAGAATGGCTGCTGTGACACCCTGACACCCTTTTATACGTCTGTACACAGAATGGCTGCTGTGACACCTTGACACCCTTTTATATGTCTATACACAGAATGGCTGCTGTGACACCCTGACACTCCTTTATATGTCTGTACACAGAATGGCTGCTATGACACCCTGACACCGTTTTATATGTCTGTACACAGAATGGCTGCTTTGGCACCCTGACATCCTTTTATATGTCTGTACACAGAATGGCTGCTGTGATACCCTGACACCCTTTTATATGTCTGTTCACAGAATGGCTGCTGTGAGAGCCTGATACCCTTTTATATGTCTGTACACAGAATGGCTGCTGTGGCAACCTGACACCCTTTTACATGTCTGTACACAGAATGGCTGCTGTGACACCCTGACACCCTTTTATATGTCTGTACACAGAATGGCTGCTGTGACACCCTGACACCCTTTTATATGTCTATACACAGAATGGCTGCTGTGACACCCTGACGCCCTTTATATGTCTGTTCACAGAATGGCTAATGTGAGAGCCTGATACCCTTTTATATATCTGTACACAGAAAGGCTGCTGTGGTACCTTGAAACCCTTTTATATGTCTGTATACAGAATGGCTGCTGTGACACCCTGACACCCTTTTATATGTCTGTACACAGAATGGCTGCTATGGCAACCTAACACCCTTTTACATGTCTGTACACAGAATGGCTGCTGTGACACCCTGACACCCTTTTATACGTCTGTACACAGAATGGCTGCTGTGACACCTTGACACCCTTTTATATGTCTATACACAGAATGGCTGCTGTGACACCCTGACACTCCTTTATATGTCTGTACACAGAATGGCTGCTATGACACCCTGACACCGTTTTATATGTCTGTACACAGAATGGCTGCTTTGGCACCCTGACATCCTTTTATATGTCTGTACACAGAATGGCTGCTGTGATACCCTGACACCCTTTTATATGTCTGTTCACAGAATGGCTGCTGTGAGAGCCTGATACCCTTTTATATGTCTGTACACAGAATGGCTGCTGTGGCAACCTGACACCCTTTTACATGTCTGTACACAGAATGGCTGCTGTGACACCCTGACACCCTTTTATATGTCTGTACACAGAATGGCTGCTGTGACACCCTGACACCCTTTTATATGTCTATACACAGAATGGCTGCTGTGACACCCTGACGCCCTTTATATGTCTGTACACAGAATGGCTGCTGTGGTACCCTGACACCCTTTTATATGTCTGTACACAGAATGGCTGCTGTGACACCCTGACACCATTTTATATGTCTGTACACAGAAAGGCTGCTGTGGAACCATGACATCCTTTTATATGTCTGTACACAGAATGGCTGCTGTGATATCCTGACACCCTTTTATATGTCTGTTCACAGAATGGCTGCTGTGAGAGCCTGATACCCTTTTATATATCTGTACACAGAATGGCTGCTGTGGCACCTTGAAACCCTTTTATATGTCTGTACACAGAATGGCTGCTGTGACACCCTGACACCCTTTTATATGTCTGTACACAGAATGGCTGCTGTGGCACCCTGACACCCATTTACATGTCTGCACACAGAATGGCTGCTGAGACACACTGACACCCTTTTATATTTCTGTACACAGAATGGCTGCTGTGGCACCCTGACACACTTTTATATGTCTGTACACAGAACGGCTGCTATGACACGCTGACACCCTTTTATATGTCTGTACACAGAATGGCTGCTGTGACACCCTGACACCATTTTATATGTCTGTACACAGAATGGCTGCTGTGACACCCTGACACACTTTTATATGTCTGTACACAGTATGGATGCTGTGACACCATGATACCCTTTTATATGTCAGTACACAGAATAGATGCTGTGACACCCTGACACCCTTTCATATATCTGTACACAGAATAGCTTCTGTGAGAGTCTGACAGCCTTTTATATGTCTGTACACAGAATGGCTGCTGTGACCCCCTGACACCCTTTTATATGTCTGTGCACAGAATGGCTGCTGTGACACCCTGACACCCTTTTATATGTCTGTGCACAGAATGGCTGCTGTGACACCCTGAAACCGTTTTATATGTCTGTACACAGAATGGCTGCTGTGACACCCTTTTATCTGTCTGTACACAAAATGGCTGCTGTGAGAGCCTGACAGCCTATTATATGTCTGTACACAGAATGGCTGCAGTGACACCCTGAAACCGTTTTATGTCTTTACACAGAATGGCTGCTGTGACACCCTGACACCCTTTTATATGTCTGTACACAGAATGGCTGCTGTGACACCCTTTTATATGTCTGTACACAGAATGACTGCTGTGAGACCCTGACACCCTTTAATATGTCTGTACACTGAATGGCTGCTGTGACACCCTGACACCCTTTTATATGTCTGTACACAGAATGGCAGCTGTGACACCCTGACTAACTTTTATATGTCTGTACACAGAATGGCTGCTGTGGCACCCTGACACCCTTTTATATGTCTGTACACAGAATGGCTGCTGTGACACTATGACACACTTTTATATGTCTGTACACAGAATGGCTATTGTGGCACACTGACACCCTTTTATATGTCTGTACACAGAATAGATGCTGTGACACCCTGACACACTTTTACATATCTGTACACAGAATAGCTTCTGTGAGAGTCTGACAGCCTTTTTTATGTCTGTACACAGAATGGATGCTGTGACACTATGATACCCTTTTATATGTCTGTACACAGAATGGATGCTGTGACACCCTGACACCCTTTTATATATCTGTACACAGAATAGCTTCTGTGAGAGTCTGACACCCTTTTATATGTCTGTACACAGAATGGCTACTGTGACACCCTGACACCCTTTTATATGTCTGTACACAGAATGGCTGCTGTGACACCCTGACACCGTACACAGAATGGCTGCTGTGACACCCTGACACCGTTTTATATGTCTGTACACAGAATGGCTGCTGTGACACCCTTTTATATGTCTGTACATGGAATGGCTGCTGTGACACCCTGACACCCTTTTATGTGTCTGTACACAGAATGGCTGCTGTGAGAGCCTGACACCCTTTTATATGTCTGTACTCAGAATGGCTGCTGTGGCACCCTGACACCCTTTTATATGTCTGTACACTGAATGGCTGCTATGGCACCCTGACACCCTTTTATATGTCTGTACACAGAATGGCTGCTGTGACACCCTGACACTCCTTTATATGTCTGTACACAGAATGGCTGCTATGACATGCTGACACCCTTTTATATGTCTGTATACAGAATGGCTGCTGTGACACCCTGACACCGTACACAGAATGGCTGCTGTGACACCCTGACACCGTTTTATATGTCTGTACACAGAATGGCTGCTGTGACACCCTTTTATATGTCTGTACATAGAATGGCTGCTGTGACACCCTGACACCCTTTTATATGTCTGTACACAGAATGGCTGCTGTGAGACCCTGACACCCTTTTATATGTCAGTGCACAGAATGGCTGCTGTGACACCTTGACACTCTTTATATGTCTGTACACAGAATGGCTGCTGTGACACCCTGACATCCTTGTATATGTCTGTACACAGAATGGCTGCTGTGACACCCTGACACCCTTTTATATGTCTGTACACAGAATAGCTGCTGTGAGACCTGACACCCTTTTATATGTTTGTACACAGAACGGCCTCTGTGACACCTTGACAGCCTTTTATATGTCTGTACACAGAATGGCTGCTGTGGCACCCTTTTATATGTCTGTACACAGAATGGCTGCTGTGAGAGCCTGACAGTCTATTATATGTCTGTACTCAGAGTGGCTGCTCTGGCACCCTGACACCCTTTTATATGTCTGTACACAGAATGACTGCTGTGAGACCCTGACACCCTTTAATATGTCTGTACACAGAATGGCTGCTGTGATACCCTGACACCCTTTTATATGTCTGTACACAGAATGGCTGCTGTGACACCCTGACTAACTTTTATATGTCTGTACACAGAATGGCTGCTGTGGCACCCTGACACCCTTTTATATGTCTGTACACAGAATGGCTGCTGTGACACTCTGACACACTTTTATATGTCTGTACACAGAATGGCTGTTGTGGCACACTGACACCCTTTTATATGTCTGTACACAGAATAGATGCTGTGACACCCTGACACACTTTTACATATCTGTACACAGAATAGCTTCTGTGAGAGTCTGACAGCCTTTAATATGTCTGTACACAGAATGGATGCTGTGACACTATGATACCCTTTTATATGTCTGTACACAGAATGGATGCTGTGACACCCTTTTATATATCTGTACACAGAATAGCTTCTATGAGAGTCTGACACCCTTTTATATGTCTGTACACAGAATGGCTACTGTGACACCCTGACACCCTTTTATATGTCTGTACACAGAATGGCTGCTGTGACACCCTGACACCGTACACAGAATGGCTGCTGTGACACCCTGACACCGTTTTATATGTCTGTACACAGAATGGCTGCTGTGACACCCTTTTATATGTCTGTACATAGAATGGCTGCTGTGACACCCTGACACCCTTTTATATGTCTGTACACAGAATGGCTGCTGTGAGAGCCTGACACCCTTTTATATGTCTGTACTCAGAATGGCTGCTGTGGCACCCTGACACCCTTTTCTATGTCTGTACACTGAATGGCTGCTATGGCACCCTGACACCCTTTTATATGTCTGTACACAGAATGGCTGCTGTGACACCCTGACACTCCTTTATATGTCTGTACACAGAATGGCTGCTATGACATGCTGACACCCTTTTATATGTCTGTATACAGAATGGCTGCTGTGACATCCTGACACCGTACACAGAATGGCTGCTGTGACACCCTGACACCGTTTTATATGTCTGTACACAGAATGGCTGCTGTGACACCCTTTTATATGTCTGTACATAGAATGGCTGCTGTGACACCTTGACACCCTTTTATATGTCTGTACACAGGATGGCTGCTGTGAGAGACTGGCACCCTTTTATATGTCTGTACTCAGAATGGCTGCTTTGGCACCCTGACACCCTTTTATATGTCTGTACACAGAATGGCTGCTGTGGCACCCTGACATCCTTTTATATGTCTGTACACAGAATGGCTGCTGTGACACCCTGACACCCTTTTATATGTCTGTACACAGAATGGCTGTTGTGACACCCTGACACTCCTTTATATGTCTGTACACAGAATGTCTGCTGTGACACCCTGACACCCTTTTATATGTCTGTACACAGAATAGCTACTGTAACACCCTGATACCCTTTTATATGTCTGTACACAGAATGGCTGCTATGACATGCTGACACCCTTTTATATGTCTGTATACAGAATGGCTGCTGTGACACCCTTACACCATTTTATATGTCTGTACACAGAATGGCTGCAGTGAGAGCCTGACACCCTTTTATATGTCTATACTCAGAATGGCTGCTGTGGCACCCTGACACCCTTTTACATGTCTGTACACAGAATGGCTGCTGTGACACCCTGACACCCTTTTATATGTCTGTACACAGAATGGCTGCTGTGGCACCCTGACACACTTTTATATGTCTGTACACAGAATGGCTGCTGTGACACCCTGACACCATTTTATATGTCTGTACACAGAATGGCTGCTGTGACACCCTGACACCCTTTTACACGTCTGTACACAGAATGGCTGCTGTGACACCCTGACACTCTTTTATATGTCTGTACAAAGAATGGCTGCTGTGGCACCCTGACACCCTTTTATATGTCTGTACACAGAATAGCTACTGTGACACCCTGATACCCTTTTATATGTCTGTACACAGAATGGCTGCTATTACACGCTGACACCCTTTTATATGTCTGTACACAGAATGGCTGCTGTGACACCCTGACACCATTTTATATGTCTATACACAGAATTGCTGCTGTGAAACCCTGACAGCCTTTTATATGTCTGTACACAGAATGGCTGCTGTGACACCCTGACACACTTTTATATGTCTGTATACAGAATGGATGCTGTGACACCATGATACCCTTTTATATGTCAGTACACAGAATAGATGCTGTGACACCCTGACACCCGTTTTATATATCTGTACACAGAATAGCTTTTGTGAGAGTCTGACAGCCTTTTATATGTCTGTACACAGAATGGCTGCTGTGACACCCTGACACCCTTTTATATGTCTGTGCAGAGAATGGCTGCTATGACACCCTGACACCCTTTTATATGTCTGTGCACAGAATGGCTGCTGTGACACCCTGACACCGTTTTATATGTCTGTACACAGAATGGCTGCTGTGACACCCTGACACCTTTTATATGTCTGTACACAGAATGGCTGCTGTGACACCCTTTTATATGTCTGTACACAGAATGGCTGCTGTGAGAGCCTGACAGTCTATTATATGTCTGTACTCAGAGTGGCTGCTCTGGCACCCTGACACCCTTTTATATGTCTGTACACAGAATGACTGCTGTGAGACCCTGACACCCTTTAATATGTCTGTACACAGAATGGCTGCTGTGACACCCTGACACCCTTTTATATGTCTGTACACAGAATGGCTGCTGTGACACCCTGACTAACTTTTATATGTCTGTACACAGAATGGCTGCTGTGGCACCCGGACATCCTTTTATATGTCTGTACACAGAATGGTTGCTGTGACACTCTGACACACTTTTATATGTCTGTACACAGAATGGCTGTTGTGGCACACTGACACCCTTTTATATGTCTGTACACAGAATAGATGCTGTGACACCCTGACACACTTTTACATATCTGTACACAGAATAGCTTCTGTGAGAGTCTGACAGTCTTTTATATGTCTGTACACAGAATGGATGCTGTGACACTATGATACCCTTTTATATGTCTGTACACAGAATGGATGCTGTGACACCCTGACACCCTTTTATATATCTGTACACAGAATAGCTTCTGTGAGAGTCTGACACCCTTTTATATGTCTGTACACAGAATGGCTACTGTGACACCCTGACACCCTTTTATATGTCTGTACACAGAATGGCTGCTGTGACTCCCTGACACCGTACACAGAATTGCTGCTGTGACACCCTGACACCGTTTTATATGTCTGTACACAGAATGGCTGCTGTGACACCCTTTTATATGTCTGTACATAGAATGGCTGCTGTGACACCCTGACACCCTTTTATATGTCTGTACACAGAATGGCTGCTGTGAGAGCCTGACACCCTTTTATATGTCTGTACTCAGAATGGCTGCTGTGGCACCCTGACACCCTTTTATATGTCTGTACACTGAATGGCTGCTATGGCACCCTGACACCCTTTTATATGTCTGTACACAGAATGGCTGCTGTGACACCCTGACACCGTTTTATATGTCTGTACACAGAATGGCTGCTGTGAGAGCCTGACACCCTTTTATATGTCTGTACTCAGAATGGCTGCTGTGGCACCCTGACACCCTTTTATATGTCTGTACACTGAATGGCTGCTATGGCACCCTGACACCCTTTTATATGTCTGTATACAGAATGGCTGCTGTGACACCCTGACACATTTTTATATGTCTGTACACAGAATGGGTGCTGTGAGAGTCTGACACCCTTTTTTTCTCTGATTTTCGTTGGAGACAAAAATTTCTCCCTTCCCTATAGTAGAGGAGCCAAGTAGAAAATAAGCCTTTCTTGACCTATTGCTCTCAAATAATGCTGACATGATAAACAGTATACAGGTAAAGAAATATGTAGGCAGCAGTGACCACAATATGGCATCCTTCAAACTTGTTATGAGAAAGTCAATAGCAAGGCTTGAAAGAAAACATTACATGGTAAAAGGCTAATTATTACAAAGCTAAAAGAACCATTAAAGGATATTCAATTGGATGTAATCTTCAATTATATAACTGCACAAGAATCATGGAATTTGTTTAAAATTCTCTTAAACAAATATACGCTTCAATATATACCATTGGGGAATAAGCACAAGAGGAGCAAATTAAGACCAATGTGGCTTAATAAAGAGGTATGCAGGAAAATGAGAAATATGAAGCAAGCTTTTAAAGTGTTTAAGTCAGACGGGTCAGATGCATCATTTAAAAAAAAAAAATATATATATACATAATAAAATCTGAAAACAGGCAAATAGGCTAGCTAATATTGAAAATTAGAAAAGTATTGCAAAAGAGATCAAGGAAAATCCTAAGCAATCCTGCAAGTATATAAATACAAAAAAAAGACAGGTGAATTGATTAGTGAGGATAAGGCTATGACTGATACCATAATCACATTCTTTTGTCTGTTATCCAAAGGAAGAAACAATGACAGGCTATGGGCACACAGAAATACATACAGAGATGGATATAATGTATATTAATGTATAGAGTGTACACACAGGAGTCCATATAGAACACTAAGCGGTGTAAGGAAATACATACAGAGCTGGATGTAATGTATATTAATGTATAGATTATACACACAGGAGTCCATATAGAACACTAAGCTGTGTAAGGAAATACATACAGAGCCGGATGTAATGTATATTAATGTATACATTGTACACACAGGAGTCCATACAGAACACTAATCTGTGTAAGGAAATACATACAGAGCCGGATGTAATGTATATTAATGTATAGATTGAACACACAGGAGTCTGTATAGAACACTAAGCGGTGTAAGGAAATACATACAGAGCTGGATGTAATGTATATTAATGTATAGATTGTACACACAGGAGTCCATACAGAACACTAATCTGTGTAAGGAAATACATACAGAGCTGGATATAATGTATATTAATGTATAGATTGTACACACAGGAAGTCCATATAGAACACTAAGTTGTGTAAGGAAATACATACAGAGCCGGATGTAATGTATATTAATGTATACATTGTACACACAGGAGTCCATACAGAACACTAATCTGTGTAAGGAAATACATACAGAGCTGGATATAATGTATATTAATGTATAGATTGTACAGACAGGAGTCTATATAGAACACTAAGCTGTGTAAGGAAATACATAGAGAGCTGTATAATAATGTATATTAATGTATAGATTGTACAGACAGGAGTCCGTATAGAACACTAAGCTGTGTAAGGAAATACATACAGACTGGATGTAGTGTATAGTAATGTGTAGATTGTACACACAGGAGTCCATATAGAACACTAAGCTGTGTAAGGAAATATATACAGAGCCGGATGTAATGTATATTAATGTATAGATCGTACACACAGAAGTCCATATAGAACACTAAGCTGTTTAAGGAAATACATACAGAGCTGGATATAATGTATATTAAGGTATAGATTGTACACACAGGAGTCCATATAGATCACTAAGCTGTGTAAGGAAATACATACAGAACTGGATATAATGTATATTAATGTATAGATTGTACACGCAGGAGTCCATATAGAACACTAAGCTATGTAAGGAAATGCATACAGGGCTGGATGTAATGTATATTAAGGTATAGATTGTACACACAGGAGTCCGTATAGAACACTAAGCTGTGTAAGGAAATATATACAGAGCTGGATGTAATGTATATTAAGGTATAGATTGTACACACAGGAGTCCATATAGAACACTAAGCTATGTAAGGAAATGCATACAGGGCTGGTTGTAATGTATATTAAGGTATAGATTGTACACACAGGAGTCCATATAGATCACTAAGCTGTGTAAGGAAATATATACAGAGCTGGATGTAATGTATATTAAGGTATAGATTGTACACACAGGAGTCCATATAGAACACTAAGCTATGTAAGGAAATGCATACAGGGCTGGATGTAATGTATATTAAGGTATAGATTGTACACACAGGAGTCCGTATAGAACACTAAGCTGTGTAAGGAAACACATACAGAGCTGGATGTAATGTATATTAATGTATAGATTGTACACACAGGAGTCCATATAGAACACTAAGCTGTGTAAGGAAATACATACAAAGCTGGATGTAATGTATATTAATGTATAGATTGTACACACAGGAGTCCATATAGAACACTAAGCTGTGTAAGGAAATACGTACAGAGCCAGATGTAATGTATATTAATGTATAGATTGTACACGCAGGAGTCCATATACAACACTAAGCTGTGTAAGGAAATGCATGCAGAGCCGGATGTAATGTATATTAATGTATAGATCGTACACACAGGAGTCCATATAGATCTCTAAGCTGTGTAAGGAAATACATACAGGGCCGGATGTAATGTATATTAATGTATAGATTGTACACACAGGAGTCCATATAGAACACTAAGCCGTGTAAGGAAATACATACAGAACTGTATGTAATGTATATTAATGTATAGATTGTACACACAGGAGTCCATATAGAACACTAAGCTGTGTAAGGAAATACATACAGAGCTGGATATAATGTATATTAATGTATAGATTGTACACACAGGAGTCCATAGAGAACACTAACCTGTGTAAGGAAATACATACAGAGCTGGATGTAATGTATATTAATGTACAATTTTACACACAGGAGTCCATATAGAACACTAAGCTATGTAAGGAAATGCATACAGAGCCGGATGTTCTTCCTCTGCAGAAGGAATTAGATAAACTGAGTGAATGGGCAGAAAAGTGGCAGATGACATTTAATGTAGATAAATGTAAGGTTATGCATTTGGGCTGTAGAAACAAACTTGCTACATATACTCTAAATGGGAAACAACTT
Organism: Rhinophrynus dorsalis; assembly: GCA_037306005.1. Taxonomy (NCBI): domain Eukaryota; kingdom Metazoa; phylum Chordata; class Amphibia; order Anura; family Rhinophrynidae; genus Rhinophrynus; species Rhinophrynus dorsalis. The sequence continues at coordinate 52,900 of JBBDGT010000313.1, read as the reverse complement.
GGGGAATCCTCATTAGAGAAAGATTTAGGAGAACTGATAGACAATAGACTTCACAGCAGTGTGCAGAGTCACTCAGCTGCTGCAAGAGCAAATAGAGTACTAGCCTGCATAAAAAGAGGTGTAGAAGCAAGGGATGCTAATATTATCCTACCTCTGTATAAATCCTTGGTTAGGCCTCATCTAGAATATGAGTAAGTTTTGGGCACCAGTTCTTAAAAAAGACATTACTGAACTGGAGTAAGTACAGAGATGTGCATTTACTCTATTTTTGTATCTGCTGTGATGGATCCATTTAGTGCTGTTACAGGTTTTCCTTCTTCTCTTTTCTTTGTAATTTAAACATAAACCTTGAGAACAATTCCTTTGGTTCTGTAACACCCTTAATACCAAGCCACATTCAGTCTACTCATGAGGAATGAACTCTATACAGTGGTGCATTATTTTTCTCTTCTTATCATATTATTGTTTGGATTCTTTCCCTAGGAGACGTCAGTGTATGAAGATCTCCACAGTTTCCGTGAAACGTTCACTATGGCCGACAAGCCAGGTAGTAATAAGGAGAAGGAGGTGGTATAGGGAATGATGGATCATAAGTGAGAATGATGATGGATCATAGAAGGAAATGATGGATCATAGGTGGGAATGATGATGGATCATAGAAGGAAATGATGGATCATAGGTGGGAATGATGATGGATCATAAAGTTATATATAAGGGTGACAAGATGTCTATTTGGAGATTGGAAACAGCTAGCTGGGGGAGTCCTGATGGGAGGAGTAAGGATACATCCAAGGACTATAAAGAGGATTTGGTTCTACATTATGATAAAGCAGATCTTAAATCCTATAGGGTGATAGACTCCAGATGCAATGGGGTGGGACTAGGGACCTATAGAGATCACAGAGTATCTGCCCCTGCTTTCTATACATTGGTACATAGTCATCATCTTTACCACCCATCCCTGATCTCATCTTCTTCTCTCCTGCAGGTACCACAACGTCCAAAAGGTCTCCACGACTCATTATTGGTTTGTCCTCTCTCTTTGTTGGTCTGCTCCTGATAATCATCATACTCACTGTCATTCCATGTGAGTAATACTCATATCCAGGGCTCACAACTGGTACTCATTTCTTATACTGATGCACAATTGTAGATTATGTTAGCGCAGTGTACTAATAATCTTAATTTTAGTAATGACAGGAGGCGATCATGTGGTAAAATTCAACCTTAACACTCATTTTAAACACTCATAGACATTACTCATTCAACACTCAAACTAACACCTAAAGTTCACCCCAAAATACATAAAACTGTACAGTCACACACAGAGATGACACTCACATCCAACAATTACTCTGATTTCTCACTCAAAGCCATCACACTCACATCTAGAATTACCAGATAACGGTCATCACTAGTGATGAGCGAGCACCCCAATGCTCGGGTGTTCGGGTGCTCTGACCGAGCGCCCCCGGAGGCTCGAGTGCTCGGCCGAGCACCCGAGCCCCATTGAAGTCAATGGGAGGACTCGAGCACTACACCAGGCACCCCCTGCTCTGATGAGGGGAGGGTGCCTGGTCCATAGGAAAAGGGCAGAAAATGATGGAAACACCACAGAAATGGTTCAGGGACAGCATAGGGAGGATGTCTGGATGCATCTTGGACTCCAACATCGCTGCTGGGAACGATCTTTCACCCGTAGTACGCCATTTTTACAGACTGACCGTAAAACACACAAAAAGGAAGATAAAAACGACTTTAGGCGAAAAATTGTTACCAAACAGTATTTGCTGTATATTTACTTGTATATCATCTGCAAATTCTCCCAAAAATTTCCTCGATTTTTCTGAACTGAGGCCATGATTAAGAGGGAAACGTGCGCAGAGACAAATTCTCCCAAAAATTTCCTTGATTTTTCTGAACTGAGGCCATGATTAAGAGGGAAACGTGCGCAGAGGCAAATTCTCCCAAAAATTTCCTTGATTTTTCTGAACTGAGGCCATGATTAAGAGGGAAACGTGCGCAAAGGCAAATTCTCCCAAAAATTTCCTCGATTTTTCTGAACTGGGGCCATGATTAAGAGGGAAACGTGCGCTGAGCCGACCATCCAAAACATTATGGGTGAGGGTCTGCTGCGGAGCTGACCATCCTAAACATTATATGCGAAGGCCCGCTAGTGAGCTGACTCTATAAAACATTATATGAGAGGGCCCGCTAGAGAGCTGACCCAATAAAACATTATATGAGAAGGCCCGCTGGTGAGCTGACCTATACAAAAATTGTCAAACTGCGCCAGCTGGTGAGCTGGCCCTAGATAAAAATTATATCACAGGGCCCGCTGGTGAGCTGGCCCTATATAAAAATTATATCACTGGGCCCGCTGGTGAGCTGGCCCTATATAAAAATTATATCCCAGGGTATATGGAAGAGAGTCAACCATATACCCATTTTTTGGGTGGAAGGGGTGAATGGGAATACAGAGTATTCCCATCATTGTAAATAACATATATAAAGTGAGTTTATGTTCCCCCGGGCTTTCCTCCAGTGGAGTGGAGAAGTCAGGGGAAATCCAGGCCTTGTTCATTTTTATAAGTGTCAACCTATCAGCATTTTTGGTGGAAAGGCGGATACGCTTATCTGTTATGATGCCACCAGCAGCACTAAATACCCGCTCAGACAGAACGCTGGCGGCAGGGCAGGCCAGCACCTCCAAGGCGTAGAGTGCCAGTTCATACCACGTGTCCAGCTTGGACACCCAGTAGTTGTAAGGCACAGAGGGATCATTGAGGACGCTGACACGGTCTGCTACGTACTCCTTCACCATCTTCCAAAACTTTTCCCTCCTTGTGACAATAGGCTGCGCATCAGGGTGAGGGTGCTGGCGAGGTGTCATGAAGGTGTCCCACGCCTTGGAGAGTGTTGCCCTGCCTTTGTCGGAACTGCTGTGTGCTCCCCTTTTCTCCCCTTCTCTGTTGGCCAAGGTAGCACGTACTCTGCCGCCAGCGTTGTCAGATGGAAAATTTTGGAGCAATTTTTCAACAAGAACCTTCTGGTATTGCACCATTTTGCTTGTCCTCTCCACCGGAGGAATGAGAGATGAGAAATTCTCTTTGTAGCGGGGGTCCAGAAGGGTGAACACCCAGTAATCCGTGTTGTCTAAAATGCGTATAACGCGTGGGTCACGGGAAAGGCAGCCTAACATAAAGTCAGCCATGTGTGCCAGAGTACCAACAGGCAAGATTTCGCTGTCCTCACCAGGAGGATGACTCTCAATCTCCTCATCCTCTTCCTCCTCTTCTGCCCACCCACGCTGAAGAGATGGAACTAAAGTTCCATGGCTACCCTCTGTAGCGGAGGCAACCGTGTCTTCCTCCTCCTCCTCCTCCTCCTCCGCCTCCTCCAATTGTCGCTGAGAAGACGAAGTGAGGGTGCTCTGGCTATCACCTTGTGTAAGCTCTTCCTCCCCCATTTCCACCTCTTCCACATGCAAAGCGTCGGTTTTAATTGTGAGCAGCGAGCGTTTCAGTAGACACAGAAGTGGGATGGTTACACTGATAATAGCGTTATCGCCGCTCACCATCTGTGTCGATTCCTCAAAATTGCGTAAAACCTCACAGAGGTCTGACATCCATTCCCACTCCTCACTTCTGATTACAGGAAGTTGAACGGAGAGGCGACGACCGTGTAACAGCTGGTACTCCACTACTGCCCTCTGCTGCTCACAAAGCCGGGCCAACATGTGGAAGGTGGAGTTCCAGCGCGTGCTCACGTCACACAGCAGCCGGTGAGCTGGCAAATACATGTGCTAGGCATGGTACGTGTGTGAGCTTGCCGAGCTCCAAAGCCGCCACCAAGTTACGCCCATTATCACACACAACCATGCCTGGTTGCAGGTTGAGTGGCGAGAGCCACTGCTCGGTCTGGTGACTAATCCCCTGCAACAGCTCTGAGGCCGTGTGCTGTTTGTCCCCAAGGCAGATCAGCTTCAGCACGGCCTGTTGACGCTTACCCACAGCAGTGCTACACTGCTTCCAGCTACCGGCTGATGGGTGAGTGGCGCTGCGCGCAGAGAATTTGGAGGTGGAAACGGAGGAGGAGGAGCCAATAACGTAGGTGCTGGTGGAAACCCTGATGGAGGTAGGGCCCGCAATCCTCGGCGTGGGTAGCACCTGTGCCATCCCAGGGTCCGAGTCGCTCCCAGCCTCCACGACATTCACCCAGTGTGCCGTCAGGGAAATGTAGCGTCCCTGGCCACAAGCACTTGTCCATGTGTCAGTCGTTAAGTGGACCTTCCCAGTAACTGCGTTGGTCAGGGCACGGGTGATGTTACGGGACACATGGTGGTGTAAGGCGGGGACGGCACACCGGGAAAAGTAGTGGTGGCTGGGGACTGCGTACCGAGGGACAGCTGCTGCCATCAGGCTGCGGAAGGACTCAGTCTCCACAAGCCTAAATGGCAGCATTTCGATGGCCAGTAATTTGGAAAGGTGTGAGGTTAGTGCTATGGCCTGTGGGTGGGTGGCTGGGTATTTTCTCTTGCGCTCAAATGCCTGGGGTAACGACATTTGGACGCTGCGCTGGGACAGGGAAGTGGATGTGGTCGCTGATGGTGCTTCAGATGGTACAGGTGCAGGGCGGGAGGTATGCGGGCCTGCGCCTTCGACAGGCGATTGGCCGGCACCGAAAACAGGGGAAGAGGAGGCAGTGGTGTGGCCTGCAGACACAGATGGGCGATCCAGGCATTCCTCCCACTTATTACGGTGCTTGGATGCCATGTGTCGGATCATGCTGGTGGTGGTGAGGTTGCTAGTGTTCATGCCTCGGCTCATTCTGGTGTGGCACAGGTTGCAAACTACAATTCTTTTGTCGTCCGCACTTTCCTTAAAAAAACGCCATACCGCGGAACACCTAGCCCTTGGCAAGGGAGATTTACGCAAGGGGGTGCTCCGTGGAACATTTGCGGGCCGGTTTGGTGCGGTCCGCCTTCTTTCTGTATCCACACCACTGCCTCTTCCAGCCTGTTGCGGTGCTGCAGATGGCTCACCCTCAGGACTGCTGTCATCGCTCGGCTCTACACCTTCCCAGGTGGGGTCAGTCACCTCATCGTCCACCAAGTCCTCCTCCACTTCCTCACTCTGATCATCCTCCTCATGTCTTGATCCCACCACATACTCAGTCATTGACAACTGTATATCATCCTCCTCATCAAGGTCTTGAGACAGCAAAAGTGGTTGATTTAATGGCAACTGTGTCTCATCATCATCATCCACTTCCTTTGACCTTAAATGCCGTTCACCTCTGTCATCTTCTTGTGATTGGGTTCCCTCTAGAGGTTGTGAATCAGGGCACAAGATGTCATGTTCCTCTGCAAGCGTGCTTGGAGAGAGGTTCAAATTAAGGATTGGTGATGAGACGAGCTCCTCACTATATCCCAGTGTGGGATCACTTCTTTGACCAGATCCTCTATGGTGGGAGGAAGGATGATCAGGGTGAGGATTATGTTGACCAGACTCTTGGCTACTGAGAGTGGACTTGGTGGAAGACAGGGTGGTGCTTAACCGACTGGAAGCAGTATCAGCTGACATCCAACCGACCACCTGTTCGCAGTGGTCGGACCTCGAGAGTGATGTCCTGCGACGCCCTGTAAAATGAGACATGAAGCTAGGTATGGTGGATGTCTTTCTGTCTTGTGCTCTGGCACCAGGCGCAGTTTCTACGCGTCCTGACCCGCGCCCTGAACTATCAGGATCACGTCCACTTCCCCGTCCCTTTTTACCCGCCTTCTTCATATTACACGGAATATGTGCTGCAAATCTGCAACTTTGCACAGTAAACAGAATTTGCTTCTTAACTGCGGCTACGCACAGTGAATGGAATATGTGACTTTGATATTTTACAGTTTGAACACTTAACAGAATGTTTTCCTATTCTGAAACTTTGCACAGTAAACAGAATTTGCTTCTTAACTGCGGCTACGCACAGTGAATGGAATATGTGACTTTGATATTTTACAGTTTGAAGACTTAACAGAATGTTTTCCTATTCTGCAACTTTGCACAGTAAACAGAATTTGCTTCTTAACTGCGGCTACGCACAGTGAATGGAATATGTGACTTTGATATTTTTCAGTTTGAAGACTTAACAGAATGTTTTCCTATTCTGCAACTTTGCACAGTAAACAGAATTTGCTTCTTAACTGCGGCTACGCACAGTGAATGGAATATGTGACTTTGATATTTTTCAGTTTGAAGACTTAACAGAATGTTTTCCTATTCTGAAACTTTGCACAGTAAACAGAATTTGCTTCTTAACTGCGGCTACGCACAGTGAATGGAATATGTGACTTTGATATTTTACAGTTTGAAGACTTAACAGAATGTTTTCCTATTCTGCAACTTTGCACAGTAAACAGAATGTGCTTCTTAACTGCGGCTACGTACAGTGAATGGAATATGTGACTTTGATATTTTACAGTTTGAAGACTTAACAGAATGTTTTCCTATTCTGAAACTTTGCACAGTAAACAGAATGTGCTGCTAATCTGCAACTTTGCACACTAAACAGAATGTGCTCTAATCTGCAACTTTGCACACTGAACAGAATGTGCTCTAATCTGCAACTTTACACACTGTGCAGAATGTGCTCTAATCTGCAACTTTGCACACTAAACAGAATATATGAATTTTTTTTTTTTTTCTCTGCCCCCCCACACAAAATAAACTGCTGCCCCCACACACAGTAGTCCTAAAAAGGACTTTTGGGTCTTTTTTTTTTTTCACAATTGCTTTTCTTCTCCCTACACTGACTTTCCCTTCCTATCCTCATCTCTCCCTGGCTAAGACTGAGCCGAACTCACTGGTCAGGTGCTATACAGCACCCGATCACGGGTTCTGGCCAGCCAATCAGTGTAATGCCAGCAGCCAACATGGCTGCTGGCATTACACTGATGTCAGAGCCTCCCTGCACGTTTATTGGCTGCGCAGCAGCCGCGAAACGTGCGGGGAGGAGACCCGAACATGGCGGGCGAGCACATGCGGTACTCGTACGAGTACCGCCATGTGCCGAGCAGAGCGATGCTCGAGCCGAACCGAGCTTCGGCCGAGCATGCTCGCTCAACACTAGTCATCACTCAGATAGAGAATTAACACTATAATGTTATATTTGCATTCATTGTGAATTGTGTATTATGGGTTCACTCCTTTGACATGAAATATGGTTAATGAGCACCTCACTTATTAGTTTTGGATTGTAACAGAGGAGGCTTATGTGGGGAGCTGAATAATTTGTCCAGTCTCTTCTTCTGAAACCACCCTTTCCACCTGAGTGGTGGTCTTCCACAGTCAGGAAATAGATACTGTGAAGGAATTATGACTTACTGTGGATAGATTCACTCACTCTGAGCACTGGTCTTGCTCATTGGTTGGGGGAGGGTAAATCCCACTGTGGGGTCTTGGGCAGTCAGAAGAAAAACACCTTTCATTGTATGGGAAACCTGTTCCACAGACGAGGCAGTCTCTATCAGAGAAGGGGCAGTCTCTATTAGTGAAGGGGCAGTCTCTATTAGAGAAGAGGCAGTCTCTATCAGTGAAGGGGCAGTCTCTCTGACTGAGTGGAGTAGAATCTCTGTCCTATTGTATTCATTACATCACTTGTAACATTTTCTCCCTCACAGACTTTCACATAAAACAGAAAGATCCGAGCCTCGAGGACAAGATCAGTGAACTGAGTGTGAGTGTGAACTCACTAGTGGCGCGCACATCTCAGGACGGTAAGTGGAGATGTGGGCTGAGATCGGAGTGCTACTTACCAGCATCACAGACCACCCAGGATGTACTAACCTGCCATGTTCACTCTGTATTGACTTCCTGACCAGTGTATGTGAATGAATGAGATTCCTGTGGTTTGTCTGTGATCATCCAGTATAATGACACATATACACATTATACCAACAAAGTACATTATACCTCTGTATTATACACAATATACCAACACATATGCATATTATACCTCTGTATTACACACAATATACCAACACAAATATACATTATACCTCTGTATTACACCCAATATATCAATACATATACACATTATACCTCTGTATTACACACAATATAGCACACATAGACTGTTGTGATTGGTCCTTGGCTCCTTATAGCCTGTCTGTTGATCTTTACCTGATTAGTCGAGTTCCTGCTGTTGACTTGTAGACAAAAAACACAAAAGAGAGAAGCGCACACGCTCTAAGTGTAGACTGTAATGTCAATATATGGAATCCTCCACCAGATAATCACCTGTGAGCTCACAAGATGTCTACTCACATTTCCATGAGGCTATACCGGCCTCTCCGTGAATAAGCCTCCACTGGATCACCCCCAGTGCGGGTATCTGTATCACTCCTGTTCCAGATCTTTCCACTGGTCTTCCCAATGTCTCCCAATATTCCTCCTCACCCAGAGTAGATGGAGATGATATAATACTCCACAGGATTCGAAGACTCCAACTTATACTCTATATCTAATGAGGACTAATGTATATACAAAAAGGAAGGGGAAGACTATATGGAGTAATACAGTCCCAAAATACAATAACTGTGGGCCACTAATGAAGTAGGAACCACACACTAAATCAAATGGTTCTCCATAAAAATATACATTTATTATAAAAGATAAATCACATAAAACACACATATATATGCATGTACATGTACTGAATACTATAAAAAAGATATAATCAGTATAAAATAATCTCCAAAAGAGATAAAACAATACTCTCACCCTACGCGTTGCTTGATATATTATCACTTCCTCAGGGATCTAGACGCGTAGGGTCGCTGCTGGGAACGATGTTTCGCCCGTAGTACGCCATTTTTACAGACTGACCGTAAAACACACAAAAAGGAAGATAAAAACGATTTTAGGCGAAAAACTGTTACCAAACAGTATTTGCTGTATAGTTACTTGTATATCATCTGCAAATTCTGCAAAAAATTTCATCGATTTTTCGGAACTGGGGCCATGATTAAGAGGGAAACGTGCGCAGCGTAAAGCAGGTGTTCAACGTGGTTATGGCCCGGGTAAGTTACAGCATTCAGGAACGGAGGCCGCAGCTACCACAGGTTTTACAACATGTCCGTTTGCCCTTGTTAAGTCCAAAATTTATAGTCGGAACAGTGGGGTCTGATCCATTCAGTAAAAGTGACGAAGTGACTTAGTGGATGAAGCCAAGAACTACCTTCTGCTCTGTCGAACACCCCAGCCCTATTTAATTCAATGGGAGGACCTGAGGCACTCCGATACAACCTGTATATCACAAAATGGAGGGCCTCATTCACATTGTGGTACAATAGTTCAGGTAGTGGTCCAACACTCATAAAGCCTATGCACTAAGTGAAAGGGCTGCCAAAAATTAGACTGAAATGTCACTCCAATACACCCTTTATTACACATAAAGGAGGGCATCATACACACCCTTGAAAAATTAGGATTAATGGCCTGCTGGTGACCCTCTAAAACATTAGGGGCGAGGGCATGCCGCTAAGCTGACCATCTAAAACATTAGGAATGAGGGTCTGCTGCTGAGCCGACCATCTAAAACATTATGGGTGAGGGTCTGCTGCGGAGCTGACCATCCTAAACATTATATGCGAAGGCCCGCTAGTGAGCTGACGCTATAAAACATTATATGAGAGGGCCCGCTAGAGAGCTGACCCAATAAAACATTATATGAGAAGGCCCGCTGGTGAGCTGACCTATACAAAAATTGTCAAACAGGGCCCGCTGGTGAGCTGGCCCTATATAAAAATTATATCACAGGGCCCGCTGGTGAGCTGGCCCTATATAAAAATTATATCACAGGGCATATGGAAGAGGAGGAGGAGGATGAGAAGATTAAGAGTCAACCATATACCCGTTTTTTGGGTGGAAGGGGTGAATGGGAATACAGAGTATTCCCATCATTGTAAATAACATATCTAAAGTGACTTTATGTTCACCCGGGGCTTTCCTCCAGTGGAGTGGAGAAGTCAGGGGAAATCCAGGCCTTGTTCATTTTTATAAGTGTCAACCTATCAGCATTTTCGGTGGAAAGGCGGATACGCTTATCTGTTATGATGCCACCAGCAGCACTAAATACCCACTCAGACAGAACGCTGGCGGCAGGGCAGGCCAGCACCTCCAAGGCGTAGAGTGCCAGTTCATACCACGTGTCCAGCTTGGACACCCAGTAGTTGTAAGGCACAGAGGGATCATTGAGGACGCTGACACGGTCTGCTACGTACTCCTTCACCATCTTCCAAAACTTTTCCCTCCTTGTGACACTAGGCTGCGCATCAGGGTGAGGGTGCTGGCGGGGTGTCATGAAGGTGTCCCACGCCTTGGAGAGTGTTGCCCTGCCTTTGTCGGAACTGCTGTGTGCTCCCCTTCTCTCCCCTTCTCGGTTGGCCAAGGTAGCACGTACTCTGCCGCCAGCGTTGTCAGATGGAAAATTTTGGAGCAATTTTTCAACAAGAACCTTCTGGTATTGCACCATTTTGCTTGTCTTCTCCACCGGAGGAATGAGAGATGAGAAATTCTCTTTGTAGCGGGGGTCCAGAAGGGTGAACACCCAGTAATCCGTGTTGTCTAAAATGCGTATAACGCGTGGGTCACGGGAAAGGCAGCCTAACATAAAGTCAGCCATGTGTGCCAGAGTACCAACAGGCAAGATTTCGCTGTCCTCACCAGGAGGATGACTCTCAATCTCCTCATCCTCTTCCTCCTCTTCTGCCCACCAACGCTGAAGAGATGGAACTAAAGTTCCATGGCTACCCTCTGTAGCGGAGGCAACCGTGTCTTCCTCCTCCTCCTCCTCCTCCGTCTCCTCCAATTGTCGCTGAGAAGACGAAGTGAGGGTGCTCTGGCTATCACCTTGTGTAAGCTCTTCCTCCCGCATTTCCACCTCTTCCACATGCAAAGCGTCGGTTTTAATTGTGAGCAGCGAGCGTTTCAGTAGACACAGAAGTGGGATGGTTACACTGATAATAGCGTTATCGCCGCTCACCATCTGTGTCGATTCCTCAAAATTGCGTAAAACCTCACAGAGGTCTGACATCCATTCCCACTCCTCACTTCTGATTAGAGGAAGTTGAACGGAGAGGCGACGACCGTGTAACAGATGGTACTCCACTACTGCCCTCTGCTGCTCACAAAGCCGGGCCAACATGTGGAAGGTGGAGTTCCAGCGCGTGCTCACGTCACACAGCAGCCGGTGAGCTGGCAATTGTAAGCGCTGCTGCAGCTTCAACAGGCCGGCTGAAGCTGTTGATGACTTACGGAAATGTGCACACACGCGGCGCACCTTGGTCAAGAGATCATGCACATTGGCGTAGGTTTTTAGAAATCGCTGAACCACTAAATTAAATACATGCGCTAGGCATGGTACGTGTGTGAGCTTGCCGAGCTCCAAAGCCGCCACCAAGTTACGCCCATTATCACACACAACCATGCCTGGTTGCAGGTTGAGTGGCGAGAGCCATTGCTCGGTCTGGTGACTAATCCCCTGCAACAGCTCTGAGGCCGTGTGCTGTTTGTCCCCAAGGCAGATCAGCTTCAGCACGGCCTGTTGACGTTTCCCCACTGCAGTGCTACACTGCTTCCAGCTACCGGCTGATGGGTGGATGGAAACGGAGGAGGAGGAGCGAATAACGTAGGTGCTGGCGGAAACCCTGATGGAGGTAGGGCCCGCAATCCTCGGCGTGGGTAGCACCTGTGCCATCCCAGGGTCCGAGTCCATCCCAGCCTCCACGACATTCACCCAGTGTGCCGTCAGGGAAATGTAGCGTCCCTGGCCACAAGCACTTGTCCATGTGTCAGTCGTTAAGTGGACCTTCCCAGTAACTGTGTTGGTCAGGGCACGGGTGATGTTACGGGACACATGGTGGTGTAAGGCGGGGACGGCACACCGGGAAAAGTAGTGGCGGCTGGGGACTGCGTACCGAGGGACAGCTGCTGCCATCAGGCTGTGGAAGGACTCAGTCTCCACAAGCCTAAATGGCAGCATTTCGATGGCCAGTAATTTGGAAAGGTGTGAGGTTAGTGCTATGGCCTGTGGGTGGGTGGCTGGGTATTTTCGCTTGCGCTCAAATGCCTGGGGTAACGACATTTGGACGCTGCGCTGGGACAGGGAAGTGGATGTGGTCGCTGATGGTGCTTCAGATGGTACAGGTGCAGGGCGGGAGGAATGCGGGCCTGCGCCTTCGACAGGCGATTGGCCGGCACCGAAAACAGGGGAAGAGGAGGCAGTGGTGTGGCCTGCAGACACAGATTGGCGATCCGGGCGTTCCTCCCACTTATTACGGTGCTTGGATGCCATGTGTCGGATCATGCTGGTGGTGGTGAGGTTGCTAGTGTTCATGCCTCGGCTCATTCTGGTGTGGCACAGGTTGCAAACTACAATTCTTTTGTCGTCCGCACTTTCCTTAAAAAAACGCCATACCGCGGAACACCTAGCCCTTGGCAAGGGAGATTTACGCAAGGGGGTGCTCCGTGGAACATTTGCGGGCTGGTTTGGTGCGGACCGCCATCTTTCTTTAGCCACACCACTGCCTCTTCCAGCCTGTTGCGGTGCTGCAGATGGCTCACCCTCAGGACTGCTGTCATCGCTCGGCTTTCCACCTTCCCAGGTGGGGTCAGTGACCTCATCGTACACCAAGTCCTCCTCCACTTCCTCACTCTGATCATCCTCCTCATTTCTTGATCCCACTACATCCTCAGTCATTGACAACTGTGTATCATCCTCCTCATCAAGGTCTTGAGACAGTAATTGTGGTTGATTTGATGGCAACTGTGTCTCATCATCATCATCCACTTCCTTTGACCTTAAATGCCGTTCCCCTCTGTCATCTTCTTGTGATTGGGTACCCTCTAGAGGTTGTGAATCAGGGCACAAGATGTCATGTTCCTTTGCAAGCGTGCTTGGAGAGAGGTTCAAATCAAGGATTGGTGATGAGAAGAGCTCCTCACTATATCCCAGTGTGGGATCACTTCTTTGGCCAGACCCTCTATGGTGGGAGGAAGGATGATCAGGGTGAGGATTATGTTGACCAGACTCTTGGCTAGTGAGAGTGGACTTGGTGGAAGACAGGGTGGTGCTTAACTGACTGGAAGCAGTATCAGCTGAAATCCAACCGACCACCTGTTCGCAGTGGTCTGACCTCGAGAGTGATGTCCTGCGACGCCCTGTAAACTGAGACATGAAGCTAGGTATGGTGGATGTCTATCTTTCTTGTGCTCTGGCACCAGGCACAGTTTCTACGCGTCCTGACCCGCGCCCTGAACTATCAGGATCACGTCCACTTCCCCGTCCCTTTTTACCCGCCTTCTTCATATTAAACGGAATATATGCCGGTAATCTGCGGCTAGGCACACGAAACAGAATGTGACGCTAATCTGCGGCTAGGCACACTAAACAATATGTGACACTAATCTGCGGCTAGGCACACTAAACAATATGTGACGTTAATCTGCGGCTAGGCACACTAAACAATATGTGACGCTAATCTGCGGCTAGGCACACGAAACAGAATGTGACGCTAATCTGCGACTAGGCACACGAAACAGAATGTGACGCTAATCTGCGGCTAGGCACAGTGAACGGAATATGTGACGTTAATTTGTGAATTTGCACACTAAACAGAATGTGACAATAATCTATGGCTAGGCACACGTTTAAAATGGCCATTTTTGTCGCTGCGTTGTAAAATCATTGGCCCTGTGCACCTAACAGAATATGTCAGCTTGTCACTGCACTGTGAAATATTTGTCCCTGTGCACCTAGTACAATGTCACCTTAGAACATGTCCCCCCCCACAAAAAAATGAAATTCTGCCACCCCAAAAAAAAATTAAATGCTGCCCCCACACACAACAGTCCTAAAAAGGACTTTTGGGTCTTGAAAGAGTTTCAACAATTTTATTCTCCCTACACTGACTTCCTGTGCATCTAGTATTATATGTCACCTTACAAATATCCCCCCCACAAAAAAAAGGAAATTGTGCCCCCCCAAACAAAATATAAATGCTGCCCCCACACACAACAGTCCTAAAAAGGACTTTTGGGTCTTGAAAGAGTTTCAACAATTTTATTCTCCCTACACTGACTTTCCCTGCCTAAGCGCATCTCTCCCTGGCTAAGAATGAGCCGAACTCGCGCATCGGGTGCTATACAGCACCCGATCACGGGTTCTGGCCAGCCAATCTGTGTAATGCCAGCAGCCAACATGGCTGCTGGCATTACACTGATGTCAGAGCCTCCCCGCACGTTTATTGGCTGCGCAGCAGCTGCGAAACGTGCGGGGAGGAGACCCGAACATGGCGGGCGAGCACATGCGGTACTCGTACGAGTACCGCCATGTGTCGAGCAGAGCCGAACTACATCACTAATGATTATTATACATCTGTATCACACCTAATATACCAGCACAGTGATAGACTACATCACTAATTATCATTATAGATCTGTATCACACCTAATATACCAGCAAAGTGATAGACTACATCACTAATGATTATTATAGATCTGTATCACACCTAATATACCAGCACAGTGATAGACTACATCACTAATGATCATTATAGATCTGTATCACACCTAATATACCAGCACAGTGATAGACTACAGCACTAATGGTCATTATAGATCTGTATTATACCTAATATACCAGCACAGTGATAGACTACAGCACTAATGATCATTATAGATCTGTATTAAACCTAATATACCAGCACAGTGATAGACTACATCACTAATGATCATTATAGATGTGTATCACACCTAATATACAAGCACAGTGATAGACTACAGCACTAATGATCATTATAGATCTGTATCACACCTAATATACCAGTACAGTGATAGACTACATCACTAATGATCATTATAGATCTGTATCACACCTAATATACCAGCACAGTGATAGACTACATCATTAATGATCATTATAGATCTGTATCACACCTAATATACCAGCACAGTGATAGACTACATCACTAATGATCGTTATAGATCTGTATTACACCTAATATACCAGCACGGTGATAGACTACATCACTAATGATCATTATAAATCTGTGTTACACCTAATATACCAGCACAGTGATAGACTACATCACTAATGATCATTATAGATCTGTATTACACCTAATATACCAGCACAGTGATAGACTACAGCACTAATGATCATTATAGATCTGTAATACACCTAATATACCAGCATAGTGATAGACTATATCACTAATGATTATAGATCTGTATTACACCTAATATACCAGCACAGTGATAGACTACATCACTAATGATCATTATAGATCTGTATTACACCTAATATACCAGCACAGTGATAGACTACATCACTAATGATCATTATAGATCTGTATTATACCTAATATACCAGCACAGTGATAGACTACAGCACTAATGATCATTATAGATCTATATTACACCTAATATACAAGCCCAGTGATAGACTACATCACTAACGATCATTCTAGATCTGTATTACACCTAATATACTAGCACAGTGATACTATACCACACTAATGATCATTATACATCTGTTTTATACCTAATATACAAACACAGTGATAGACTACTGCACTAACGATCATTATAGATCTGTATCACACCTAATATACTAGCCCAGGGATAGACTACATCACTAATGATCATTATAGATCTGTATTACACCTAATATGCCAGCACAGTTATAGACTACAGCACTAATGATCATTATAGATCTGTATTACACCTAATATACCAGCACAGTGATAAACTACATCACTAATTATCATTATAGATCTGTGTCATACCTAATATACCAGCACAGTGATAAAGTATATAACTAATGATCATTATAAATCTGTATTATACCTAATATTTCAGCAGAGTGATAGACTACATCACTAATGATCATTATACATCTGTATTATACCTAATATACCAGCACAGTGATAGACTACATCACTAATAATCATTATAGATCTGTATTAGACCTAATATACCAGCACAGTGATAGACTACATCACTAATAATCATTATAGATCTGTATTAGACCTAATATACCAGCACAGTGATAGACTACATCACTAATGATCATTATAGATCTGTATTAGATATAATATAGCAGCACTGTGATAGACTACATCACTAATGATCATTATAGATCTGTATTACACCTAATATACCAGCACAGTGATAAAGTATATAACTAATGATCATTATAAATCTGTATTATACCTAATATTTCAGCAGAGTGATAGACTACATCACTAATGATCATTATAAATCTGTATTATACCTAATATTTCAGCACAGTGATAGACTTCATCATTAATGATAATTAAAGATCTATATTACGCCTTAATATACCATCACAGTGATAAACTACAGCAATAATGATAATTATAGATCTGTATTACACCTAATATACCAGCACAGTGATAGACTAGATCACTAATGATCATTGTAGATCTGTATTACACCTAATATACCAGCACAGTGATTGACTACATCACTAATGATCATTATAGATCTGTATTACACCTAATATATCAGCACAGTGATGGACCTACATCACTAATAATCATTATAGATCTGTATTATACCTAATATACCAGCACAGTGATAGACTACAGCACTAATGATCATTATAGATCTGTATTAAACCTAATATACCAGCACAGTGATAGACTACATCACTAATGATCATTATAGATCTGTATCACACCTAATATACCAGCACAGTGATAGACTACAGCACTAATGATCATTATAGATCTGTATCACACCTAATATACCAGCACAGTGATAGACTACATCACTAATGATCATTATAGATCTGTATCACACCTAATATACCAGCACAGTGATAGACTACATCATTAATGATCATTATAGATCTGTATCACACCTAATATACCAGCACAGTGATAGACTACATCACTAATGATCGTTATAGATCTGTATTACACCTAATATACCAGCACGGTGATAGACTACATCACTAATGATCATTATAAATCTGTGTTACACCTAATATACCAGCACATTGATAGACTACATCACTAATGATTATTATAGATCTGTATTACACCTAATGTACCAGCACAGTGATAGACTACAACACTAATGATCATTATAGATCTGTAATACACCTAATATACCAGCATAGTGATAGACTATATCACTAATGATTATAGATCTGTATTACACCTAATATACCAGCACAGTGATAGACTACATCACTAATGATCATAATAGATCTGTATTACACCTAATATACCAGCACAGTGATAGACTACATCACTAATGATCATTATAGATCTGTATTATACCTAATATACCAGCACAGTGATAGACTACAGCACTAATGATCATTATAGATCTATATTACACCTAATATACAAGCCCAGTGATAGACTACATCACTAATGATCATTATAGATCTGTATTACACCTAATATACTAGCACAGTGATACTATACCACACTAATGATCATTATACATCTGTTTTATACCTAATATACAAGCACAGTGATAGTCTACAGCACTACTGATCATTATAGAACTGTATTACCCCTAATATACCAGCACAGTGATAGACTACATCACTAATGATCATTATAGATCTGTATCACACCTAATATACCAGCACAGTGATAGACTACATCACTAATGATCATTATAGACCTGTGTTACACCTAATATACCAGCACAGTGATAGATTACATCACTAATTATCATTATAGATCTGTATCACACCTAATATACCAGCACAGTGATAGACTACAGCACTTATGATCATTATAGATCTGTATTACACCTAATATACCAGCATAGTGATAGACTATATCACTAATTATTATAGATCTGTATTACACCTAATATACCAGCACAGTGATAGACTACATCACTAATGATCATTATAGATCTGTATCACACCTAATATACCAGCACAGTGATAGACTACAGCACTAATGATCATTATAGATCTGTATTACACCTAATATACCAAGCATAGTGATAGACTATATCACTAATGATTATAGATCTGTAGTATACCTAATATACCAGCACAGTGATAGACTACATCACTAATGATCATTATAGACCTCTATTATACCTAATATACCAGCATAGATATAGACTACAGCACTAATGATCATTATAGATCTGTATTACACCTAATATACCAGCACAGTGATAGACTACAGCAATGATGATCATTATAGATCTGTGTTACACCTAATATTCCAGCACAGTGATAGACTACAGCACTAATGATCATTATAGATCTATATTACACCTAATATACAAGCCCAGTGATAGACTACATCACTAATGATCATTATAGATCTGTGTTACACCTAATATACTAGCACAGTGATAGTATACCACACTAATGATCATTATACATCTGTTTTATACCTAATATACAAGCACAGTGATAGACTACTGCACTAACGATCATTATAGATCTGTATCACACCTAATATACCAGCCCAGGGATAGACTACATCACTAATGATCATTATAGATCTGTATTACACCTAAAATGCCAGCACAGTTATAGACTACAGCACTAATGATCATTATAGATCTGTATTACACCTAATATACCAGCACAGTGATAAACTACATCACTAATTATCATTATAGATCTGTGTCATACCTAATATACCAGCACAGTGATAAAGTATATAACTAATTATCATTATAAATCTGTATTATACCTAATATTTCAGCAGAGTGATAGACTACATCACTAATGATCATTATACATCTGTATTATACCTAATATACCAGCACAGTGATAGACTACATCACTAATAATCATTATAGATCTGTATTAGACCTAATATACCAGCACAGTGATAGACTACATCACTAATAATCATTATAGATCTGTATTAGACCTAATATACCAGCACAGTGATAGAATACATCACTAATGATCATTATAGATCTGTATTAGATATAATATACCAGCACTGTGATAGACTACATCACTAATGATCATTATAGATCTGTATTACACCTAATATACCAGCACAGTGATAAAGTATATAACTAATGATCATTATAAATCGGTATTATACCTAATATTTCAGCAGAGTGATAGACTACATCACTAATGATCATTATAAATCTGTATTATACCTAATATTTCAGCACAGTGATAGACTTCATCATTAATGATAATTAAAGATCTATATTACGCCTAATATACCATCACAGTGATAAACTACAGCAATAATGATCATTATAGATCTGTATTAGACCTAATATACCAGCACTGTGATAGACTACATCACTAATGATCATTATACATCTGTATTACACCTAATATACCAGCACAGTGATAGACTGCATCACTAATGATCATTATAGATCTGTATTACACCTAATATACCAGCACAGTGATAGACTACATCACTAATGATCATTATAGATCTGTATTACACCTAATATACCAGCACAGTGATAGACTACATCACTAATGATCATTATAGATCTGTATTACACCTAATATACAAGCCCAGTGATAGACTACATCACTAATAATCATTATAGATCTGTATTAGACCTAATATACCAGCACTGTGATAGACTACATCACTAATGATCATTATACATCTGTATTACACCTAATATACCAGCACAGTGATAGACTGCATCACTAATGATCATTATAGATCTGTATTACACCTAATATACTAGCACAGTAATAGACTACATCACTAATGATCTTTATAGATCTGTATTACACCTAATATACCAGCACAGTGATAGACTACATCACTAATGATCTTTATAGATCTGTATTACACCTAATATACCAGCACAGTGATAGACTACATCACTAATGATCATTATAGATCTGTATTACACCTAATATACCAGCACAGTGATAGACTGCATCACTAATGATCATTATAGATCTGTATTACACCTAATATACCAGCACAGTGATAGACTGCATCACTAATGATCATTATAGATCTGTATTACACCTAATATACCAGCACAGTGATAGACTACATCACTAATGATCATTATAGATCTGTATCACACCTAATATACCAGCACAGTGATAGACTACATCACTAATGATCATTATAGATCTGTATTACACATAATATATCAGCACTGTGATAGACTACATCACTAATGATCATTATAGATCTGTGTTACACCTAATATACCAGCACAGTGATAGACTACATCACTAATGATCATTATAGATCTGTATCATACCTAATATACCAACACAGTGATAGACTACATCACTAATGGTCATTATAGATCTGTGTTACACCTAATATACCAGCACAGTGATACACTACATCACTCATAATCATTATAGATCTGTATTAGACCTAATATACCAGCACTGTGATAGACTACATCACTAATGATCATTATAGATCTGTATTACACCTAATATACCAGCACAGTGATAGACTACAGCACTAATGATCATTATAGATCTGTATTACACCTAATGTATCAGCACAGTGATAGACTACATCACTAATGATTATTATAGATCTGTATTACACCTAATATACCAGCACAGTGATAGACTACATTACTAATGATCATTATAGATCTGTATTACACCTAATATACCAGCACAGTGATAGACTACATCACTAATGATCATTATAGATCTGTATTACACCTAATATACCAGCACAGTGATAGACTACATTACTAATGATCATTATAGATCTGTATTACACCTAATATACCAACACAGTGATAGACTACATCACTAATGATCATTATAGATCTGTATTACACCTAATATACAAGCCCAGTGATAGACTACATCACTAATGATCGTTATAGATCTGTATTACACCTAATATACCAGTACAGTGATAGACTACAGCACTAATGATCATTATAGATCTGTGTTACACCTAATATACCAGCACAGTGATAGACTACATCACTAATGATCATTATAGATCTGTATTACATCTAATATACCAGCACAGTGATAGACTACATCACTAATGATCATTATAGATCTGTATTACAACTAATATACCAGCACAGTGATAGACTACAGCACTAATGATCATAATAGAACTGTATTGCCCCTAATATACCAGCACAGTGATAGACTACATCACTAATGGTCATTATAGATCTGTATCACACCTAATATACCAGCACAGTGATAGACTACATCACTAATGATCATTATAGACCTGTGTTACACCTAATATACCAGCACAGTGATAGACTACATCACTAATGATTATTATACATCTGTATCACACCTAATATACCAGCACAGTGATAGACTACATCACTAATTATCATTATAGATCTGTATCACACCTAATATACCAGCAAAGTGATAGACTACATCACTAATGATCATTATAGACCTGTGTTACACCTAATATACCAGCACAGTGATAGACTACATCACTAATGATTATTATAGATCTGTATCACACCTAATATACCAGCACAGTGATAGACTACATCACTAATGATCATTATAGATCTGTATCACACCTAATATACCAGCACAGTGATAGACTACAGCACTAATGGTCATTATAGATCTGTATTATACCTAATATACCAGCACAGTGATAGACTACAGCACTAATGATCATTATAGATCTGTATTAAACCTAATATACCAGCACAGTGATAGACTACATCACTAATGATCATTATAGATGTGTATGACACCTAATATACCAGCACAGTGATAGACTACAGCACTAATGATCATTATAGATCTGTATCACACCTAATATACCAGCACAGTGATAGACTACATCACTAATGATCATTATAGATCTGTATCACACCTAATATACCAGCACAGTGATAGACTACATCATTAATGATCATTATAGATCTGTATCACACCTAATATACCAGCACAGTGATAGACTACATCACTAATTGACATTATATATCTGTATTAGACCTAATATACAAGCCCAGTGATAGACTACATCACTAATGATCATTATAGATCTGTATTACACCTAATATACCAGCACAGTGATAGACTACATCACTAATGATCATTATAGATCTGTATTACACCTAATATACAAGCCCAGTGATAGACTACATCACTAATAATCATTATAGATCTGTATTAGACCTAATATACCAGCACTGTGATAGACTACATCACTAATGATCATTATAGATCTGTATTACACCTAACATACCAGCACAGTGATAGACTACATCACTAATGATCATTATAGATCTGTATTACACCTAATATACCAGCACAGTGATAAACTACATCACTAATTATCATTATAGATCTGTGTCATACCTAATATACCAGCACAGTGATAAAGTATATAACTAATTATCATTATAAATCTGTATTATACCTAATATTTCAGCAGAGTGATAGACTACATCACTAATGATCATTATACATCTGTATTATACCTAATATACCAGCACAGTGATAGACTACATCACTAATAATCATTATAGATCTGTATTAGACCTAATATACCAGCACAGTGATAGACTACATCACTAATAATCATTATAGATCTGTATTAGACCTAATATACCAGCACAGTGATAGAATACATCACTAATGATCATTATAGATCTGTATTAGATATAATATACCAGCACTGTGATAGACTACATCACTAATGATCATTATAGATCTGTATTACACCTAATATACCAGCACAGTGATAAAGTATATAACTAATGATCATTATAAATCTGTATTATACCTAATATTTCAGCAGAGTGATAGACTACATCACTAATGATCATTATAAATCTGTATTATACCTAATATTTCAGCACAGTGATAGACTTCATCATTAATGATAATTAAAGATCTATATTACGCCTAATATACCATCACAGTGATAAACTACAGCAATAATGATCATTATAGATCTGTATTAGACCTAATATACCAGCACTGTGATAGACTACATCACTAATGATCATTATACATCTGTATTACACCTAATATACCAGCACAGTGATAGACTGCATCACTAATGATCATTATAGATCTGTATTACACCTAATATACCAGCACAGTGATAGACTACATCACTAATGATCATTATAGATCTGTATTACACCTAATATACCAGCACAGTGATAGATTACATCACTAATGATCATTATAGATCTGTATTACACCTAATATACAAGCCCAGTGATAGACTACATCACTAATAATCATTATAGATCTGTATTAGACCTAATATACCAGCACTGTGATAGACTACATCACTAATGATCATTATACATCTGTATTACACCTAATATACCAGCACAGTGATAGACTGCATCACTAATGATCATTATAGATCTGTATTACACCTAATATACTAGCACAGTAATAGACTACATCACTAATGATCTTTATAGATCTGTATTACACCTAATATACCAGCACAGTGATAGACTACATCACTAATGATCTTTATAGATCTGTATTACACCTAATATACCAGCACAGTGATAGACTACATCACTAATGATCATTATAGATCTGTATTACACCTAATATACCAGCACAGTGATAGACTGCATCACTAATGATCATTATAGATCTGTATTACACCTAATATACCAGCACAGTGATAGACTGCATCACTAATGATCATTATAGATCTGTATTACACCTAATATACCAGCACAGTGATAGACTACATCACTAATGATCATTATAGATCTGTATCACACCTAATATACCAGCACAGTGATAGACTACATCACTAATGATCATTATAGATCTGTATTACACATAATATATCAGCACTGTGATAGACTACATCACTAATGATCATTATAGATCTGTGTTACACCTAATATACCAGCACAGTGATAGACTACATCACTAATGATCATTATAGATCTGTATCATACCTAATATACCAACACAGTGATAGACTACATCACTAATGATCATTATAGATCTGAATTACACCTAATATACCAGCACAGTGATAGACTACATCACTAATGATCATTATAGACATGTGTTACACCTAATATACCAGCACAGTGATAGACTACATCACTAATGATCATTATAGATCTGTGTTACACCTATTATACCAGCACAGTGATAGACTACATCACTAATGATCATTATAGATCTGTATTACACCTAATATACCAGCACAGTGATAGACTACATCACTAATGATCATTATAGATCTGTATTACACCTAATATACCAGCACAGTGATAGACTACATCACTAATGATCATTATAGATCTGTATCATACCTAATATACCAGCACAGTGATAGACTACATCACTAATGATTATTATAGATCTGTATCACACATAATATACCAGCACAGTGATAGACTACAGCACTAATGGTCATTATAGATCAGTATTACACCTAATATACCAGCACAGTGATAGACTACATCACTAATGATCATTATAGATCTGTGTTACACCTAATATACCAGCACAGTGATACACTACATCACTCATAATCATTATAGATCTGTATTAGACCTAATATACCAGCACTGTGATAGACTACATCACTAATGATCATTATAGATCTGTATTACACCTAATATACCAGCACAGTGATAGACTACAGCACTAATGATCATTATAGATCTGTATTACACCTAATGTATCAGCACAGTTATAGACTACATCACTAATGATTATTATAGATCTGTATTACACCTAATATACCAGCACAGTGATAGACTACATTACTAATGATCATTATAGATCTGTATTACACCTAATATACCAGCACAGTGATAGACTACATCACTAATGATCATTATAGATCTGTATTACACCTAATATACCAGCACAGTGATAGACTACATCACTAATGATCATTATAGATCTGAATTACACCTAATATACCAACACAGTGATAGACTACATCACTAATGATCATTATAGATCAGTATTACACCTAATATACAAGCCCAGTGATAGACTACATCACTAATGATCGTTATAGATCTGTATTATACCTAATATACCAGCACAGTGATAGACTACATCACTAATGATCATTATAGATCTGTATTACACCTAATATACCAGCACAGTGATAGACTACATCACTAATGATCATTATAGATCTGTATCACACCTAATATACCAGCACAGTGATAGACTACATCACTAATGATCATTATAGATCTGTATTACACATAATATATCAGCACTGTGATAGACTACATCACTAATGATCATTATAGATCTGTGTTACACCTAATATACCAGCACAGTGATAGACTACATCACTAATGATCATTATAGATCTGTATTACACATAATATATCAGCACTGTGATAGACTACATCACTAATGATCATTATAGATCTGTGTTACACCTAATATACCAGCACAGTGATAGACTACATCACTAATGATCATTATAGATCTGTATCATACCTAATATACCAACACAGTGATAGACTACATCACTAATGGTCATTATAGATCTGTGTTACACCTAATATACCAGCACAGTGATACACTACATCACTCATAATCATTATAGATCTGTATTAGACCTAATATACCAGCACTGTGATAGACTACATCACTAATGATCATTATAGATCTGTATTACACCTAATATACCAGCACAGTGATAGACTACAGCACTAATGATCATTATAGATCTGTATTACACCTAATGTATCAGCACAGTGATAGACTACATCACTAATGATTATTATAGATCTGTATTACACCTAATATACCAGCACAGTGATAGACTACATTACTAATGATCATTATAGATCTGTATTACACCTAATATACCAGCACAGTGATAGACTACATCACTAATGATCATTATAGATCTGTATTACACCTAATATACCAGCACAGTGATAGACTACATTACTAATGATCATTATAGATCTGTATTACACCTAATATACCAACACAGTGATAGACTACATCACTAATGATCATTATAGATCTGTATTACACCTAATATACAAGCCCAGTGATAGACTACATCACTAATGATCGTTATAGATCTGTATTACACCTAATATACCAGTACAGTGATAGACTACAGCACTAATGATCATTATAGATCTGTGTTACACCTAATATACCAGCACAGTGATAGACTACATCACTAATGATCATTATAGATCTGTATTACATCTAATATACCAGCACAGTGATAGACTACATCACTAATGATCATTATAGATCTGTATTACAACTAATATACCAGCACAGTGATAGACTACAGCACTAATGATCATAATAGAACTGTATTGCCCCTAATATACCAGCACAGTGATAGACTACATCACTAATGGTCATTATAGATCTGTATCACACCTAATATACCAGCACAGTGATAGACTACATCACTAATGATCATTATAGACCTGTGTTACACCTAATATACCAGCACAGTGATAGACTACATCACTAATGATTATTATACATCTGTATCACACCTAATATACCAGCACAGTGATAGACTACATCACTAATTATCATTATAGATCTGTATCACACCTAATATACCAGCAAAGTGATAGACTACATCACTAATGATCATTATAGACCTGTGTTACACCTAATATACCAGCACAGTGATAGACTACATCACTAATGATTATTATAGATCTGTATCACACCTAATATACCAGCACAGTGATAGACTACATCACTAATGATCATTATAGATCTGTATCACACCTAATATACCAGCACAGTGATAGACTACAGCACTAATGGTCATTATAGATCTGTATTATACCTAATATACCAGCACAGTGATAGACTACAGCACTAATGATCATTATAGATCTGTATTAAACCTAATATACCAGCACAGTGATAGACTACATCACTAATGATCATTATAGATGTGTATGACACCTAATATACCAGCACAGTGATAGACTACAGCACTAATGATCATTATAGATCTGTATCACACCTAATATACCAGCACAGTGATAGACTACATCACTAATGATCATTATAGATCTGTATCACACCTAATATACCAGCACAGTGATAGACTACATCATTAATGATCATTATAGATCTGTATCACACCTAATATACCAGCACAGTGATAGACTACATCACTAATTGACATTATATATCTGTATTAGACCTAATATACAAGCCCAGTGATAGACTACATCACTAATGATCATTATAGATCTGTATTACACCTAATATACCAGCACAGTGATAGACTACATCACTAATGATCATTATAGATCTGTATTACACCTAATATACAAGCCCAGTGATAGACTACATCACTAATAATCATTATAGATCTGTATTAGACCTAATATACCAGCACTGTGATAGACTACATCACTAATGATCATTATAGATCTGTATTACACCTAACATACCAGCACAGTGATAGACTACATCACTAATGATCATTATAGATCTGTATTACACCTAATATACCAGCACAGTGATAAACTACATCACTAATTATCATTATAGATCTGTGTCATACCTAATATACCAGCACAGTGATAAAGTATATAACTAATTATCATTATAAATCTGTATTATACCTAATATTTCAGCACAGTGATAGACTACATCACTAATAATCATTATAGATCTGTATTAGACCTAATATACCAGCACAGTGATAGACTACATCACTAATAATCATTATAGATCTGTATTAGACCTAATATACCAGCACAGTGATAGAATACATCACTAATGATCATTATAGATCTGTATTAGATATAATATACCAGCACTGTGATAGACTACATCACTAATGATCATTATAGATCTGTATTACACCTAATATACCAGCACAGTGATAAAGTATATAACTAATGATCATTATAAATCTGTATTATACCTAATATTTCAGCAGAGTGATAGACTACATCACTAATGATCATTATAAATCTGTATTATACCTAATATTTCAGCACAGTGATAGACTTCATCATTAATGATAATTAAAGATCTATATTACGCCTAATATACCATCACAGTGATAAACTACAGCAATAATGATCATTATAGATCTGTATTAGACCTAATATACCAGCACTGTGATAGACTACATCACTAATGATCATTATACATCTGTATTACACCTAATATACCAGCACAGTGATAGACTGCATCACTAATGATCATTATAGATCTGTATTACACCTAATATACCAGCACAGTGATAGACTACATCACTAATGATCATTATAGATCTGTATTACACCTAATATACCAGCACAGTGATAGACTACATCACTAATGATCATTATAGATCTGTATTACACCTAATATACAAGCCCAGTGATAGACTACATCACTAATAATCATTATAGATCTGTATTAGACCTAATATACCAGCACTGTGATAGACTACATCACTAATGATCATTATACATCTGTATTACACCTAATATACCAGCACAGTGATAGACTGCATCACTAATGATCATTATAGATCTGTATTACACCTAATATACTAGCACAGTAATAGACTACATCACTAATGATCTTTATAGATCTGTATTACACCTAATATACCAGCACAGTGATAGACTACATCACTAATGATCTTTATAGATCTGTATTACACCTAATATACCAGCACAGTGATAGACTACATCACTAATGATCATTATAGATCTGTATTACACCTAATATACCAGCACAGTGATAGACTGCATCACTAATGATCATTATAGATCTGTATTACACCTAATATACCAGCACAGTGATAGACTGCATCACTAATGATCATTATAGATCTGTATTACACCTAATATACCAGCACAGTGATAGACTACATCACTAATGATCATTATAGATCTGTATCACACCTAATATACCAGCACAGTGATAGACTACATCACTAATGATCATTATAGATCTGTATTACACATAATATATCAGCACTGTGATAGACTACATCACTAATGATCATTATAGATCTGTGTTACACCTAATATACCAGCACAGTGATAGACTACATCACTAATGATCATTATAGATCTGTATCATACCTAATATACCAACACAGTGATAGACTACATCACTAATGATCATTATAGATCTGAATTACACCTAATATACCAGCACAGTGATAGACTACATCACTAATGATCATTATAGACATGTGTTACACCTAATATACCAGCACAGTGATAGACTACATCACTAATGATCATTATAGATCTGTGTTACACCTAATATACCAGCACAGTGATAGACTACATCACTAATGATCATTATAGATCTGTATTACACCTAATATACCAGCACAGTGATAGACTACATCACTAATGATCATTATAGATCTGTATTACACCTAATATACCAGCACAGTGATAGACTACATCACTAATGATCATTATAGATCTGTATCATACCTAATATACCAGCACAGTGATAGACTACATCACTAATGATTATTATAGATCTGTATCACACATAATATACCAGCACAGTGATAGACTACAGCACTAATGGTCATTATAGATCAGTATTACACCTAATATACCAGCACAGTGATAGACTACATCACTAATGATCATTATAGATCTGTGTTACACCTAATATACCAGCACAGTGATACACTACATCACTCATAATCATTATAGATCTGTATTAGACCTAATATACCAGCACTGTGATAGACTACATCACTAATGATCATTATAGATCTGTATTACACCTAATATACCAGCACAGTGATAGACTACAGCACTAATGATCATTATAGATCTGTATTACACCTAATGTATCAGCACAGTGATAGACTACATCACTAATGATTATTATAGATCTGTATTACACCTAATATACCAGCACAGTGATAGACTACATTACAAATGATCATTATAGATCTGTATTACACCTAATATACCAGCACAGTGATAGACTACATCACTAATGATCATTATAGATCTGTATTACACCTAATATACCAGCACAGTGATAGACTACATTACTAATGATCATTATAGATCTGTATTACACCTAATATACCAACACAGTGATAGACTACATCACTAATGATCATTATAGATCTGTATTACACCTAATATACAAGCCCAGTGATAGACTACATCACTAATGATCGTTATAGATCTGTATTACACCTAATATACCAGTACAGTGATAGACTACAGCACTAATGATCATTATAGATCTGTGTTACACCTAATATACCAGCACAGTGATAGACTACATCACTAATGATCATTATAGATCTGTATTACATCTAATATACCAGCACAGTGATAGACTACATCACTAATGATCATTATAGATCTGTATTACAACTAATATACCAGCACAGTGATAGACTACAGCACTAATGATCATAATAGAACTGTATTGCCCCTAATATACCAGCACAGTGATAGACTACATCACTAATGGTCATTATAGATCTGTATCACACCTAATATACCAGCACAGTGATAGACTACATCACTAATGATCATTATAGACCTGTGTTACACCTAATATACCAGCACAGTGATAGACTACATCACTAATGATTATTATACATCTGTATCACACCTAATATACCAGCACAGTGATAGACTACATCACTAATTATCATTATAGATCTGTATCACACCTAATATACCAGCAAAGTGATAGACTACATCACTAATGATCATTATAGACCTGTGTTACACCTAATATACCAGCACAGTGATAGACTACATCACTAATGATTATTATAGATCTGTATCACACCTAATATACCAGCACAGTGATAGACTACATCACTAATGATCATTATAGATCTGTATCACACCTAATATACCAGCACAGTGATAGACTACAGCACTAATGGTCATTATAGATCTGTATTATACCTAATATACCAGCACAGTGATAGACTACAGCACTAATGATCATTATAGATCTGTATTAAACCTAATATACCAGCACAGTGATAGACTACATCACTAATGATCATTATAGATGTGTATGACACCTAATATACCAGCACAGTGATAGACTACAGCACTAATGATCATTATAGATCTGTATCACACCTAATATACCAGCACAGTGATAGACTACATCACTAATGATCATTATAGATCTGTATCACACCTAATATACCAGCACAGTGATAGACTACATCATTAATGATCATTATAGATCTGTATCACACCTAATATACCAGCACAGTGATAGACTACATCACTAATGATCGTTATAGATCTGTATTACACCTAATATATCAGCACGGTGATAGACTACATCACTAATGATCATTATAAATCTGTGTTACACCTAATATACCAGCACAGTGATAGACTACATCACTAATGATCATTATAGATCTGTATTACACCTAATATACCAGCACAGTGATAGACTACAGCACTAATGATCATTATAGATCTGTAATACACCTAATATACCAGCATAGTGATAGACTATATCACTAATGATTATAGATCTGTATTACACCTAATATACCAGCACAGTGATAGACTACATCACTAATGATCATTATAGATCTGTATTACACCTAATATACCAGCACAGTGATAGACTACATCACTAATGATCATTATAGATCTGTATTATACCTAATATACCAGCACAGTGATAGACTACAGCACTAATGATCATTATAGATCTATATTACACCTAATATACAAGCCCAGTGATAGACTACATCACTAATGATCATTCTAGATTTGTATTACACCTAATATACTAGCACAGTGATACTATACCACACTAATGATCATTATACATCTGTTTTATACCTAATATACCAGCACAGTGATAGACTACATCACTAATGATCATTATAGATCTGTATTATACCTAATATACCAGCACAGTGATAGACTACAGCACTACTGATCATTATAGAACTGTATTACCCCAAATATACCAGCACAGTGATAGACTACATCACTAATGATCATTATAGATCTGTATCACACCTAATATACCAGCACAGTGATAGACTACATCACTAATGATCATTATAGATTGTGTTACACCTAATATACCAGCACAGTGATAGATTACATCACTAATTATCATTATAGATCTGTATCACACCTAATATACCAGCACAGTGATAGACTACAGCACCAATGATCATTATAGATCTGTATTACACCTAATATACCAGCATAGTGATAGACTATATCACTAATTATTATAGATCTGTATTACACCTAATATACCAGCACAGTGATAGACTACATCACTAATGATCATTATAGATCTGTATCACACCTAATATACCAGCACAGTGATAGACTACAGCACTAATGATCATTATAGATCTGTATTACACCTAATATACCAAGCATAGTGATAGACTATATCACTAATGATTATAGTTCTGTAGTATACCTAATATACCAGCACAGTGATAGACTACATCACTAATGATCATTATAGACCTCTATTATACCTAATATACCAGCATAGATATAGACTACAGCACTAATGATCATTATAGATCTGTATTACACCTAATATACCAGCACAGTGATAGACTACAGCAATGATGATCATTATAGATCTGTGTTACACCTAATATTCCAGCACAGTGATAGACTACAGCACTAATGATCATTATAGATCTATATTACACCTAATATACAAGCCCAGTGATAGACTACATCACTAATGATCATTATAGATCTGTGTTACACCTAATATACTAGCACAGTGATAGTATACCACACTAATGATCATTATACATCTGTTTTATACCTAATATACAAACACAGTGATAGACTACTGCACTAACGATCATTATAGATCTGTATCACACCTAATATACTAGCCCAGGGATAGACTACATCACTAATGATCATTATAGATCTGTATTACACCTAATATGCCAGCACAGTTATAGACTACAGCACTAATGATCATTATAGATCTGTATTACACCTAATATACCAGCACAGTGATAAACTACATCACTAATTATCATTATAGATCTGTGTCATACCTAATATACCAGCACAGTGATAAAGTATATAACTAATGATCATTATAAATCTGTATTATACCTAATATTTCAGCAGAGTGATAGACTACATCACTAATGATCATTATACATCTGTATTATACCTAATATACCAGCACAGTGATAGACTACATCACTAATAATCATTATAGATCTGTATTAGACCTAATATACCAGCACAGTGATAGACTACATCACTAATAATCATTATAGATCTGTATTAGACCTAATATACCAGCACAGTGATAGACTACATCACTAATGATCATTATAGATCTGTATTAGATATAATATAGCAGCACTGTGATAGACTACATCACTAATGATCATTATAGATCTGTATTACACCTAATATACCAGCACAGTGATAGACTGCATCACTAATGATCATTATAGATCTGTATTACACCTAATATACCAGCACAGTGATAGACTGCATCACTAATGATCATTATAGATCTGTATTACACCTAATATACCAGCACAGTGATAGACTACATCACTAATGATCATTATAGATCTGTATCACACCTAATATACCAGCACAGTGATAGACTACATCACTAATGATCATTATAGATCTGTATTACACATAATATATCAGCACTGTGATAGACTACATCACTAATGATCATTATAGATCTGTGTTACACCTAATATACCAGCACAGTGATAGACTACATCACTAATGATCATTATAGATCTGTATCATACCTAATATACCAACACAGTGATAGACTACATCACTAATGATCATTATAGATCTGAATTACACCTAATATACCAGCACAGTGATAGACTACATCACTAATGATCATTATAGACATGTGTTACACCTAATATACCAGCACAGTGATAGACTACATCACTAATGATCATTATAGATCTGTGTTACACCTAATATACCAGCACAGTGATAGACTACATCACTAATGATCATTATAGATCTGTATTACACCTAATATACCAGCACAGTGATAGACTACATCACTAATGATCATTATAGATCTGTATTACACCTAATATACCAGCACAGTGATAGACTACATCACTAATGATCATTATAGATCTGTATCATACCTAATATACCAGCACAGTGATAGACTACATCACTAATGATTATTATAGATCTGTATCACACATAATATACCAGCACAGTGATAGACTACAGCACTAATGGTCATTATAGATCAGTATTACACCTAATATACCAGCACAGTGATAGACTACATCACTAATGATCATTATAGATCTGTGTTACACCTAATATACCAGCACAGTGATACACTACATCACTCATAATCATTATAGATCTGTATTAGACCTAATATACCAGCACTGTGATAGACTACATCACTAATGATCATTATAGATCTGTATTACACCTAATATACCAGCACAGTGATAGACTACAGCACTAATGATCATTATAGATCTGTATTACACCTAATGTATCAGCACAGTGATAGACTACATCACTAATGATTATTATAGATCTGTATTACACCTAATATACCAGCACAGTGATAGACTACATTACTAATGATCATTATAGATCTGTATTACACCTAATATACCAGCACAGTGATAGACTACATCACTAATGATCATTATAGATCTGTATTACACCTAATATACCAGCACAGTG
Source organism: Rhinophrynus dorsalis (assembly GCA_037306005.1). Taxonomy (NCBI): domain Eukaryota; kingdom Metazoa; phylum Chordata; class Amphibia; order Anura; family Rhinophrynidae; genus Rhinophrynus; species Rhinophrynus dorsalis. The sequence goes on along the minus strand of JBBDGT010000313.1, from coordinate 18,206 downwards.
ATAGACTACATTACTAATGATCATTATAGATCTGTATTACACCTAATATACCAACACAGTGATAGACTACATCACTAATGATCATTATAGATCTGTATTACACCTAATATACAAGCCCAGTGATAGACTACATCAATAATGATCGTTATAGATCTGTATTACACCTAATATACCAGTACAGTGATAGACTACAGCACTAATGATCATTATAGATCTGTGTTACACCTAATATACCAGCACAGTGATAGACTACATCACTAATGATCATTATAGATCTGTATTACATCTAATATACCAGCACAGTGATAGACTACATCACTAATGATCATTATAGATCTGTATTACAACTAATATACCAGCACAGTGATAGACTACAGCACTAATGATCATAATAGAACTGTATTGCCCCTAATATACCAGCACAGTGATAGACTACATCACTAATGGTCATTATAGATCTGTATCACACCTAATATACCAGCACAGTGATAGACTACATCACTAATGATCATTATAGACCTGTGTTACACCTAATATACCAGCACAGTGATAGACTACATCACTAATGATTATTATACATCTGTATCACACCTAATATACCAGCACAGTGATAGACTACATCACTAATTATCATTATAGATCTGTATCACACCTAATATACCAGCAAAGTGATAGACTACATCACTAATGATCATTATAGACCTGTGTTACACCTAATATACCAGCACAGTGATAGACTACATCACTAATGATTATTATAGATCTGTATCACACCTAATATACCAGCACAGTGATAGACTACATCACTAATGATCATTATAGATCTGTATCACATCTAATATACCAGCACAGTGATAGACTACAGCACTAATGGTCATTATAGATCTGTATTATACCTAATATACCAGCACAGTGATAGACTACAGCACTAATGATCATTATAGATCTGTATTAAACCTAATATACCAGCACAGTGATAGACTACATCACTAATGATCATTATAGATGTGTATGACACCTAATATACCAGCACAGTGATAGACTACAGCACTAATGATCATTATAGATCTGTATCACACCTAATATACCAGCACAGTGATAGACTACATCACTAATGATCATTATAGATCTGTATCACACCTAATATACCAGCACAGTGATAGACTACATCATTAATGATCATTATAGATCTGTATCACACCTAATATACCAGCACAGTGATAGACTACATCACTAATGATCGTTATAGATCTGTATTACACCTAATATATCAGCACGGTGATAGACTACATCACTAATGATCATTATAAATCTGTGTTACACCTAATATACCAGCACAGTGATAGACTACATCACTAATGATCATTATAGATCTGTATTACACCTAATATACCAGCACAGTGATAGACTACAGCACTAATGATCATTATAGATCTGTAATACACCTAATATACCAGCATAGTGATAGACTATATCACTAATGATTATAGATCTGTATTACACCTAATATACCAGCACAGTGATAGACTACATCACTAATGATCATTATAGATCTGTATTACACCTAATATACCAGCACAGTGATAGACTACATCACTAATGATCATTATAGATCTGTATTATACCTAATATACCAGCACAGTGATAGACTACAGCACTAATGATCATTATAGATCTATATTACACCTAATATACAAGCCCAGTGATAGACTACATCACTAATGATCATTCTAGATTTGTATTACACCTAATATACTAGCACAGTGATACTATACCACACTAATGATCATTATACATCTGTTTTATACCTAATATACCAGCACAGTGATAGACTACATCACTAATGATCATTATAGATCTGTATTATACCTAATATACCAGCACAGTGATAGACTACAGCACTACTGATCATTATAGAACTGTATTACCCCTAATATACCAGCACAGTGATAGACTACATCACTAATGATCATTATAGATCTGTATCACACCTAATATACCAGCACAGTGATAGACTACATCACTAATGATCATTATAGATTGTGTTACACCTAATATACCAGCACAGTGATAGATTACATCACTAATTATCATTATAGATCTGTATCACACCTAATATACCAGCACAGTGATAGACTACAGCACTAATGATCATTATAGATCTGTATTACACCTAATATACCAGCATAGTGATAGACTATATCACTAATTATTATAGATCTGTATTACACCTAATATACCAGCACAGTGATAGACTACATCACTAATGATCATTATAGATCTGTATCACACCTAATATACCAGCACAGTGATAGACTACAGCACTAATGATCATTATAGATCTGTATTACACCTAATATACCAAGCATAGTGATAGACTATATCACTAATGATTATAGTTCTGTAGTATACCTAATATACCAGCACAGTGATAGACTACATCACTAATGATCATTATAGACCTCTATTATACCTAATATACCAGCATAGATATAGACTACAGCACTAATGATCATTATAGATCTGTATTACACCTAATATACCAGCACAGTGATAGACTACAGCAATGATGATCATTATAGATCTGTGTTACACCTAATATTCCAGCACAGTGATAGACTACAGCACTAATGATCATTATAGATCTATATTACACCTAATATACAAGCCCAGTGATAGACTACATCACTAATGATCATTATAGATCTGTGTTACACCTAATATACTAGCACAGTGATAGTATACCACACTAATGATCATTATACATCTGTTTTATACCTAATATACAAACACAGTGATAGACTACTGCACTAACGATCATTATAGATCTGTATCACACCTAATATACTAGCCCAGGGATAGACTACATCACTAATGATCATTATAGATCTGTATTACACCTAATATGCCAGCACAGTTATAGACTACAGCACTAATGATCATTATAGATCTGTATTACACCTAATATACCAGCACAGTGATAAACTACATCACTAATTATCATTATAGATCTGTGTCATACCTAATATACCAGCACAGTGATAAAGTATATAACTAATGATCATTATAAATCTGTATTATACCTAATATTTCAGCAGAGTGATAGACTACATCACTAATGATCATTATACATCTGTATTATACCTAATATACCAGCACAGTGATAGACTACATCACTAATAATCATTATAGATCTGTATTAGACCTAATATACCAGCACAGTGATAGACTACATCACTAATAATCATTATAGATCTGTATTAGACCTAATATACCAGCACAGTGATAGACTACATCACTAATGATCATTATAGATCTGTATTAGATATAATATAGCAGCACTGTGATAGACTACATCACTAATGATCATTATAGATCTGTATTACACCTAATATACCAGCACAGTGATAAAGTATATAACTAATGATCATTATAAATCTGTATTATACCTAATATTTCAGCAGAGTGATAGACTACATCACTAATGATCATTATAAATCTGTATTATACCTAATATTTCAGCACAGTGATAGACTTCATCATTAATGATAATTAAAGATCTATATTACGCCTAATATACCATCACAGTGATAAACTACAGCAATAATGATAATTATAGATCTGTATTACACCTAATATACCAGCACAGTGATAGACTAGATCACTAATGATCATTGTAGATCTGTATTACACCTAATATACCAGCACAGTGATTGACTACATCACTAATGATCATTATAGATCTGTATTACACCTAATATATCAGCACAGTGATGGACCTACATCACTAATAATCATTATAGATCTGTATTATACCTAATATACCAGCACAGTGATAGACTACAGCACTAATGATCATTATAGATCTGTATTAAACCTAATATACCAGCACAGTGATAGACTACATCACTAATGATCATTATAGATCTGTATCACACCTAATATACCAGCACAGTGATAGACTACAGCACTAATGATCATTATAGATCTGTATCACACCTAATATACCAGCACAGTGATAGACTACATCACTAATGATCATTATAGATCTGTATCACACCTAATATACCAGCACAGTGATAGACTACATCATTTATGATCATTATAGATCTGTATCACACCTAATATACCAGCACAGTGATAGACTACATCACTAATGATCGTTATAGATCTGTATTACACCTAATATACCAGCACGGTGATAGACTACATCACTAATGATCATTATAAATCTGTGTTACACCTAATATACCAGCACAGTGATAGACTACATCACTAATGATTATTATAGATCTGTATTACACCTAATGTACCAGCACAGTGATAGACTACAGCACTAATGATCATTATAGATCTGTAATACACCTAATATACCAGCATAGTGATAGACTATATCACTAATGATTATAGATCTGTATTACACCTAATATACCAGCACAGTGATAGACTACATCACTAATGATCATAATAGATCTGTATTACACCTAATATACCAGCACAGTGATAGACTACATCACTAATGATCATTATAGATCTGTATTATACCTAATATACCAGCACAGTGATAGACTACAGCACTAATGATCATTATAGATCTATATTACACCTAATATACAAGCCCAGTGATAGACTACATCACTAATGATCATTATAGATCTGTATTACACCTAATATACTAGCACAGTGATACTATACCACTCTAATGATCATTATACATCTGTTTTATACCTAATATACAAGCACAGTGATAGTCTACAGCACTACTGATCATTATAGAACTGTATTACCCCTAATATACCAGCACAGTGATAGACTACATCACTAATGATCATTATAGATCTGTATCACACCTAATATACCAGCACAGTGATAGACTACATCACTAATGATCATTATAGACCTGTGTTACACCTAATATACCAGCACAGTGATAGATTACATCACTAATTATCATTATAGATCTGTATCACACCTAATATACCAGCACAGTGATAGACTACAGCACTTATGATCATTATAGATCTGTATTACACCTAATATACCAGCATAGTGATAGACTATATCACTAATTATTATAGATCTGTATTACACCTAATATACCAGCACAGTGATAGACTACATCACTAATGATCATTATAGATCTGTATCACACCTAATATACCAGCACAGTGATAGACTACAGCACTAATGATCATTATAGATCTGTATTACACCTAATATACCAAGCATAGTGATAGACTATATCACTAATGATTATAGTTCTGTAGTATACCTAATATACCAGCACAGTGATAGACTACATCACTAATGATCATTATAGACCTCTATTATACCTAATATACCAGCATAGATATAGACTACAGCACTAATGATCATTATAGATCTGTATTACACCTAATATACCAGCACAGTGATAGACTACAGCAATGATGATCATTATAGATCTGTGTTACACCTAATATTCCAGCACAGTGATAGACTACAGCACTAATGATCATTATAGATCTATATTACACCTAATATACAAGCCCAGTGATAGACTACATCACTAATGATCATTATAGATCTGTGTTACACCTAATATACTAGCACAGTGATAGTATACCACACTAATGATCATTATACATCTGTTTTATACCTAATATACAAACACAGTGATAGACTACTGCACTAACGATCATTATAGATCTGTATCACACCTAATATACTAGCCCAGGGATAGACTACATCACTAATGATCATTATAGATCTGTATTACACCTAATATGCCAGCACAGTTATAGACTACAGCACTAATGATCATTATAGATCTGTATTACACCTAATATACCAGCACAGTGATAAACTACATCACTAATTATCATTATAGATCTGTGTCATACCTAATATACCAGCACAGTGATAAAGTATATAACTAATGATCATTATAAATCTGTATTATACCTAATATTTCAGCAGAGTGATAGACTACATCACTAATGATCATTATACATCTGTATTATACCTAATATACCAGCACAGTGATAGACTACATCACTAATAATCATTATAGATCTGTATTAGACCTAATATACCAGCACAGTGATAGACTACATCACTAATAATCATTATAGATCTGTATTAGACCTAATATACCAGCACAGTGATAGACTATATCACTAATGATCATTATAGATCTGTATTAGATATAATATAGCAGCACTGTGATAGACTACATCACTAATGATCATTATAGATCTGTATTACACCTAATATACCAGCACAGTGATAAAGTATATAACTAATGATCATTATAAATCTGTATTATACCTAATATTTCAGCAGAGTGATAGACTACATCACTAATGATCATTATAAATCTGTATTATACCTAATATTTCAGCACAGTGATAGACTTCATCATTAATGATAATTAAAGATCTATATTACGCCTAATATACCATCACAGTGATAAACTACAGCAATAATGATAATTATAGATCTGTATTACACCTAATATACCAGCACAGTGATAGACTAGATCACTAATGATCATTGTAGATCTGTATTACACCTAATATACCAGCACAGTGATTGACTACATCACTAATGATCATTATAGATCTGTATTACACCTAATATATCAGCACAGTGATGGACCTACATCACTAATAATCATTATAGATCTGTATTATACCTAATATACCAGCACAGTGATAGACTACAGCACTAATGATCATTATAGATCTGTATTAAACCTAATATACCAGCACAGTGATAGACTACATCACTAATGATCATTATAGATCTGTATCACACCTAATATACCAGCACAGTGATAGACTACAGCACTAATGATCATTATAGATCTGTATCACACCTAATATACCAGCACAGTGATAGACTACATCACTAATGATCATTATAGATCTGTATCACACCTAATATACCAGCACAGTGATAGACTACATCATTAATGATCATTATAGATCTGTATCACACCTAATATACCAGCACAGTGATAGACTACATCACTAATGATCGTTATAGATCTGTATTACACCTAATATACCAGCACGGTGATAGACTACATCACTAATGATCATTATAAATCTGTGTTACACCTAATATACCAGCACAGTGATAGACTACATCACTAATGATTATTATAGATCTGTATTACACCTAATGTACCAGCACAGTGATAGACTACAGCACTAATGATCATTATAGATCTGTAATACACCTAATATACCAGCATAGTGATAGACTATATCACTAATGATTATAGATCTGTATTACACCTAATATACCAGCACAGTGATAGACTACATCACTAATGATCATAATAGATCTGTATTACACCTAATATACCAGCACAGTGATAGACTACATCACTAATGATCATTATAGATCTGTATTATACCTAATATACCAGCACAGTGATAGACTACAGCACTAATGATCATTATAGATCTATATTACACCTAATATACAAGCCCAGTGATAGACTACATCACTAATGATCATTATAGATCTGTATTACACCTAATATACTAGCACAGTGATACTATACCACTCTAATGATCATTATACATCTGTTTTATACCTAATATACAAGCACAGTGATAGTCTACAGCACTACTGATCATTATAGAACTGTATTACCCCTAATATACCAGCACAGTGATAGACTACATCACTAATGATCATTATAGATCTGTATCACACCTAATATACCAGCACAGTGATAGACTACATCACTAATGATCATTATAGACCTGTGTTACACCTAATATACCAGCACAGTGATAGATTACATCACTAATTATCATTATAGATCTGTATCACACCTAATATACCAGCACAGTGATAGACTACAGCACTTATGATCATTATAGATCTGTATTACACCTAATATACCAGCATAGTGATAGACTATATCACTAATTATTATAGATCTGTATTACACCTAATATACCAGCACAGTGATAGACTACATCACTCATGATCATTATAGATCTGTATCACACCTAATATACCAGCACAGTGATAGACTACAGCACTAATGATCATTATAGATCTGTATTACACCTAATATACCAAGCATAGTGATAGACTATATCACTAATGATTATAGATCTGTAGTATACCTAATATACCAGCACAGTGATAGACTACATCACTAATGATCATTATAGACCTCTATTATACCTAATATACCAGCATAGATATAGACTACAGCACTAATGATCATTATAGATCTGTATTACACCTAATATACCAGCACAGTGATAGACTACAGCAATGATGATCATTATAGATCTGTGTTACACCTAATATTCCAGCACAGTGATAGACTACAGCACTAATGATCATTATAGATCTATATTACACCTAATATACAAGCCCAGTGATAGACTACATCACTAATGATCATTATAGATCTGTGTTACACCTAATATACTAGCACAGTGATAGTATACCACACTAATGATCATTATACATCTGTTTTATACCTAATATACAAGCACAGTGATAGACTACTGCACTAACGATCATTATAGATCTGTATCACACCTAATATACCAGCCCAGGGATAGACTACATCACTAATGATCATTATAGATCTGTATTACACCTAAAATGCCAGCACAGTTATAGACTACAGCACTAATGATCATTATAGATCTGTATTACACCTAATATACCAGCACAGTGATAAACTACATCACTAATTATCATTATAGATCTGTGTCATACCTAATATACCAGCACAGTGATAAAGTATATAACTAATGATCATTATAAATCTGTATTATACCTAATATTTCAGCAGAGAGATAGACTACATCACTAATGATCATTATACATCTGTATTATACCTAATATACCAGCACAGTGATAGACTACATCACTAATAATCATTATAGATCTGTATTAGACCTAATATACCAGCACAGTGATAGACTACATCACTAATAATCATTATAGATCTGTATTAGACCTAATATACCAGCACAGTGATAGACTACATCACTAATGATCATTATAGATCTGTATTAGATATAATATACCAGCACTGTGATAGACTACATCACTAATGATCATTATAGATCTGTATTACACCTAATATACCAGCACAGTGATAAAGTATATAACTAATGATCATTATAAATCTGTATTATACCTAATATTTCAGCAGAGTGATAGACTACATCACTAATGATCATTATAAATCTGTATTATACCTAATATTTCAGCACAGTGATAGACTTCATCATTAATGATAATTAAAGATCTATATTACGCCTAATATACCATCACAGTGATAAACTACAGCAATAATGATAATTATAGATCTGTATTACACCTAATATACCAGCACAGTGATAGACTAGATCACTAATGATCATTGTAGATCTGTATTACACCTAATATACCAGCACAGTGATAGACTACATCACTAATGATCATTATAGATCTGTATTAGACCTAATATACCAGCACTGTGATAGACTACATCACTAATGATCATTATACATCTGTATTACACCTAATATACCAGCACAGTGATAGACTGCATCACTAATGATCATTATAGATCTGTATTACACCTAATATACCAGCACAGTGATAGACTACATCACTAATGATCATTATAGATCTGTATTACACCTAATATACCAGCACAGTGATAGACTACATCACTAATGATCATTATAGATCTGTATTACACCTAATATACAAGCCCAGTGATAGACTACATCACTAATAATCATTATAGATCTGTATTAGACCTAATATACCAGCACTGTGATAGACTACATCACTAATGATCATTATACATCTGTATTACACCTAATATACCAGCACAGTGATAGACTGCATCACTAATGATCATTATAGATCTGTATTACACCTAATATACTAGCACAGTAATAGACTACATCACTAATGATCTTTATAGATCTGTATTACACCTAATATACCAGCACAGTGATAGACTACATCACTAATGATCTTTATAGATCTGTATTACACCTAATATACCAGCACAGTGATAGACTACATCACTAATGATCATTATAGATCTGTATTACACCTAATATACCAGCACAGTGATAGACTGCATCACTAATGATCATTATAGATCTGTATTACACCTAATATACCAGCACAGTGATAGACTGCATCACTAATGATCATTATAGATCTGTATTACACCTAATATACCAGCACAGTGATAGACTACATCACTAATGATCATTATAGATCTGTATCACACCTAATATACCAGCACAGTGATAGACTACATCACTAATGATCATTATAGATCTGTATTACACATAATATATCAGCACTGTGATAGACTACATCACTAATGATCATTATAGATCTGTGTTACACCTAATATACCAGCACAGTGATAGACTACATCACTAATGATCATTATAGATCTGTATCATACCTAATATACCAACACAGTGATAGACTACATCACTAATGATCATTATAGATCTGAATTACACCTAATATACCAGCACAGTGATAGACTACATCACTAATGATCATTATAGACATGTGTTACACCTAATATACCAGCACAGTGATAGACTACATCACTAATGATCATTATAGATCTGTGTTACACCTAATATACCAGCACAGTGATAGACTACATCACTAATGATCATTATAGATCTGTATTACACCTAATATACCAGCACAGTGATAGACTACATCACTAATGATCATTATAGATCTGTATTACACCTAATATACCAGCACAGTGATAGACTACATCACTAATGATCATTATAGATCTGTATCATACCTAATATACCAGCACAGTGATAGACTACATCACTAATGATTATTATAGATCTGTATCACACATAATATACCAGCACAGTGATAGACTACAGCACTAATGGTCATTATAGATCAGTATTACACCTAATATACCAGCACAGTGATAGACTACATCACTAATGATCATTATAGATCTGTGTTACACCTAATATACCAGCACAGTGATACACTACATCACTAATAATCATTATAGATTTGTATTAGACCTAATATACCAGCACTGTGATAGACTACATCACTAATGATCATTATAGATCTGTATTACACCTAATATACCAGCACAGTGATAGACTACAGCACTAATGATCATTATAGATCTGTATTACACCTAATGTATCAGCACAGTGATAGACTACATCACTAATGATTATTATAGATCTGTATTACACCTAATATACCAGCACAGTGATAGACTACATCACTAATGATCATTATAGACCTGTGTTACACCTAATATACCAGCACAGTGATAGATTACATCACTAATTATCATTATAGATCTGTATCACACCTAATATACCAGCACAGTGATAGACTACAGCACTTATGATCATTATAGATCTGTATTACACCTAATATACCAGCATAGTGATAGACTATATCACTAATTATTATAGATCTGTATTACACCTAATATACCAGCACAGTGATAGACTACATCACTCATGATCATTATAGATCTGTATCACACCTAATATACCAGCACAGTGATAGACTACAGCACTAATGATCATTATAGATCTGTATTACACCTAATATACCAAGCATAGTGATAGACTATATCACTAATGATTATAGATCTGTAGTATACCTAATATACCAGCACAGTGATAGACTACATCACTAATGATCATTATAGACCTCTATTATACCTAATATACCAGCATAGATATAGACTACAGCACTAATGATCATTATAGATCTGTATTACACCTAATATACCAGCACAGTGATAGACTAAAGCAATGATGATCATTATAGATCTGTGTTACACCTAATATTCCAGCACAGTGATAGACTACAGCACTAATGATCATTATAGATCTATATTACACCTAATATACAAGCCCAGTGATAGACTACATCACTAATGATCATTATAGATCTGTGTTACACCTAATATACTAGCACAGTGATAGTATACCACACTAATGATCATTATACATCTGTTTTATACCTAATATACAAGCACAGTGATAGACTACTGCACTAACGATCATTATAGATCTGTATCACACCTAATATACCAGCCCAGGGATAGACTACATCACTAATGATCATTATAGATCTGTATTACACCTAAAATGCCAGCACAGTTATAGACTACAGCACTAATGATCATTATAGATCTGTATTACACCTAATATACCAGCACAGTGATAAACTACATCACTAATTATCATTATAGATCTGTGTCATACCTAATATACCAGCACAGTGATAAAGTATATAACTAATGATCATTATAAATCTGTATTATACCTAATATTTCAGCAGAGAGATAGACTACATCACTAATGATCATTATACATCTGTATTATACCTAATATACCAGCACAGTGATAGACTACATCACTAATAATCATTATAGATCTGTATTAGACCTAATATACCAGCACAGTGATAGACTACATCACTAATAATCATTATAGATCTGTATTAGACCTAATATACCAGCACAGTGATAGACTACATCACTAATGATCATTATAGATCTGTATTAGATATAATATACCAGCACTGTGATAGACTACATCACTAATGATCATTATAGATCTGTATTACACCTAATATACCAGCACAGTGATAAAGTATATAACTAATGATCATTATAAATCTGTATTATACCTAATATTTCAGCAGAGTGATAGACTACATCACTAATGATCATTATAAATCTGTATTATACCTAATATTTCAGCACAGTGATAGACTTCATCATTAATGATAATTAAAGATCTATATTACGCCTAATATACCATCACAGTGATAAACTACAGCAATAATGATAATTATAGATCTGTATTACACCTAATATACCAGCACAGTGATAGACTAGATCACTAATGATCATTGTAGATCTGTATTACACCTAATATACCAGCACAGTGATAGACTACATCACTAATGATCATTATAGATCTGTATTAGACCTAATATACCAGCACTGTGATAGACTACATCACTAATGATCATTATACATCTGTATTACACCTAATATACCAGCACAGTGATAGACTGCATCACTAATGATCATTATAGATCTGTATTACACCTAATATACCAGCACAGTGATAGACTACATCACTAATGATCATTATAGATCTGTATTACACCTAATATACCAGCACAGTGATAGACTACATCACTAATGATCATTATAGATCTGTATTACACCTAATATACAAGCCCAGTGATAGACTACATCACTAATAATCATTATAGATCTGTATTAGACCTAATATACCAGCACTGTGATAGACTACATCACTAATGATCATTATACATCTGTATTACACCTAATATACCAGCACAGTGATAGACTGCATCACTAATGATCATTATAGATCTGTATTACACCTAATATACTAGCACAGTGATAGACTACATCACTAATGATCTTTATAGATCTGTATTACACCTAATATACCAGCACAGTGATAGACTACATCACTAATGATCTTTATAGATCTGTATTACACCTAATATACCAGCACAGTGATAGACTACATCACTAATGATCATTATAGATCTGTATTACACCTAATATACCAGCACAGTGATAGACTGCATCACTAATGATCATTATAGATCTGTATTACACCTAATATACCAGCACAGTGATAGACTGCATCACTAATGATCATTATAGATCTGTATTACACCTAATATACCAGCACAGTGATAGACTACATCACTAATGATCATTATAGATCTGTATCACACCTAATATACCAGCACAGTGATAGACTACATCACTAATGATCATTATAGATCTGTATTACACATAATATATCAGCACTGTGATAGACTACATCACTAATGATCATTATAGATCTGTGTTACACCTAATATACCAGCACAGTGATAGACTACATCACTAATGATCATTATAGATCTGTATAATCTATATATATAAAAGAAGACTTTGTGCCTGCCAAAACACACCCAGGGGAGGCATAAAGCAGGAGTTACTACTCCTATTGGGTGATTCAATCATGCAGGGAGTTGGCCCGCCCCCACTATGCAGCCCGCCCACCACTATCAAAGTCAGAAAAAAACAATATGGCCGCCACTTGCTCCTACACCACAGACAAACACACATGCCCCACTCACACACACAGACCACCACACACACATGCCCCACTCACACAGCACCACACAAACACACACACATGCCCCACTTACACAGCACCAAACAGACATGCCCCCACTCACACACACACAGCACCACATACACACACAAAGCCAGAAATAAATATGGCTGACACACACACACAGTCACTCACCCTGACTCCCAGAGGCCTCAGCAGGACCTGTACTGCAGCACCAGAGGAACAAAATGGCGCTCAAAGGGTTAAGGTAGGTCCTCATTGCTCAATTATTTCTTCACTGTCATCATTTGCCATGCAAGACTCAGGACAGACAGCCATCAGATTCACACTTAACCCACTGACTGCCACAGGGTTGTGTATCAAGTTTTACCCCTCAGGGAGTGTGTTCAAACCCCTCACACTGTAAACTTGCATTTCCCTCCCACTTCTCCTCCTTCCCCAGCCTATTACTAACACTTTTCCATATTTATGTTAAGCCCCGCCCCCTACTCGCGATTAAGCCCCGCCCCCTTTTAACCCAGATTGCTCTCTCCACATCAGCACCACATGAGGGACTCCACAAGTAAAAGTTCACAGGTATTACACACTCATGCCCCACTCACACAACACCAAACACCCATACACACACACACACAAAGCCAGAAAGAAAGATGGCTGACACACAGTCACTCACCTTGACTCCCAGTGGCCTCAGCAGGACCTGTAGTAAAGCCACTGAACGGTGCTGCATCACCAGGGGAACAAAATGGCACTCAAAGGGTTAAGGTAGGCCCTCATTGCTGAATTACTTCTTCACTGTCACCATTTGCCATGGAAGACACAGGACAGACAGCCATCAGATTCACACTTAACCCACTGATTGCCATAGGGTTGTGTATCAAGTTTTACCCCTCATGGAGTGTGTTAAAACCCCTCACACTGTAAACTTGCATTCTCCTCCCACTTCTCCTCCTTCCCCAGCCTATTACTAACACTTTTTCACATTTATGTTAAGCCCCGCCCCCTACTCTCGATTAAGCCCCACCCCCTACTCGCGATTAAGCCCCACCCACTTTTAACCCAGCTTGCCCCATTTGTCTCTCCATATCAGTCCCCTCTAGGGACTTCACAAGTCAGTGTTCCCAGGTATGAACACACTTCCCACTGCTATTTAACTCTGACATGCCTCTCTATACCTTAACCCTTTGAGTGCCAGAGGGGTACACAACTCATGAGCACATGTGTTTCTGCTCATATATGTTGCGTGTCTGTGTGTGTACATCTCTGTTACATATGTGTGTCCATGTGTGCATCTCCAGTGTGTCTGTGTGTACATGTGTTTTGCATGTCTCTGCCGCTCACTGTGTGTATGTGCATACCTCCCAACATTTCACAGGGCCAAAGAGGGACACGTTAGTTTTAGGTGATATTATTGGGGGTGTGGCTGGTGGGCGGGGCATTAGTAAGAATTTTTAGGTTATTTCATGACCTATTACTGGCTATTTATGTAACTGAATAAATGATTTTGCTCAAGACCAAAGTATTTTATTTGCACAGACTAATGTATAAACACATATACTGAAGTTTATTGCTTTATTGCTGTACAGCAAAGTAATACACATCACACAGTCAGGGCTGGTGCAAGGATTTTTGCCACCCTAGGCAAAACCTAATTTTGCCGCCCATTTCGCTCCGCCCCTTGTGTCCCACCCCTTTATACCCTGCCTACTTATACCCAACCTCTTTTCATGATTGTCCTCTCTCTGCCCCCTCAGCCACTCTGCCCCTGTTCTGGAGATGCCTGTAAGAGATGCCCCCCACCAGCTCCAACTTGCCCCTTATCAGCTTCACTTTGGCCCACCGGTTCCACTTTGCCCCTATCAACTCCAACTTGCCCCCATCAGCTCCAACGTGCCCCCACCAGCTCCATTTTGCCCCCTCAGCTTCACTTTGCCCCCTCAGCTCCACTTTGCCCCCTCAGCTCCAACTTACCCCCATCAGCTCCACTTTGCCCCCCATCCGCTCCAACTTGCCCCCACCAGCTCCACTATGCCCTCTCAGCTCCAACTTTCCACTATCAGCTCCACTATGCCCCCAGCAGCTCCAACTTGCCCCCATCCGCTCCAGCTTGCCCCCCCATCCGCTCCAACTTGCCCCACCAGCTCCACTTTGCCCCCCCTCAGCTCCACTTGCCCCCCTTCAGCTCCAGCTTGCCCCCCCTCAGCTCCACTTTGACCCTCATCAGCTCCACTTTGACCCTCATCAGCTCCAACTTGCCCCCATCATCTCCAACTTGCCCCCACCAGCTCCACTATGCCCCCTCAGCTCCAGCTTTCCCCTAACAGCTCCAACTTGCCCCTATCATCTCCACTTTGCCCCACATCTGCTCCAACTTGCCCCCTCAGCTCCACTATGCCCCCTCAGCTCCAACTTGCCCCCCATCACATACCTGTATCTCCCGCGCAGTCTTCTCTTCAGTAATGGAGAGCGCGGCGGGAGATCATGACTCCCAGCGCGCTCTGCATTACTAAAGATCCGACCAGATGAGGGAGCGCTCTAGCAACGCAGACCTGACTGTGTTGTGGTTCCTGGCATGGTGTGTGTGGGCGCACCTCTTCTCCGCTGCATGCCCGCGCCCCCAGTACGTGTGCGCCCTAGGCCGGCGCCTACCTCGCCTATAGGTGGAGCCGGCCCTGCACACAGTCTGACCTCCTAAAAAGAGGGACAACAGGGTGGGAAAGAGGGACAGAGGGATTTGGCCCTCAAAGAGGGACTGTCCCTCCTAAAGAGGGACACTTGGGATGTATGGTATGTGTCTGCCTGTATGCTGCATATGTCTGTGTTTATCAGTGTGTCTGCATTTCACACACGTGCGCCCAATGGTCATAACATGACGGGCAACGCCGTCCCATGTTGCTAGTACCTAATATACCAACACAGTGATAGACTACATCACTAATGATCATTATAGATCTGAATTACACCTAATATACCAGCACAGTGATAGACTACATCACTAATGATCATTATAGACATGTGTTACACCTAATATACCAGCACAGTGATAGACTACATCACTAATGATCATTATAGATCTGTGTTACACCTAATATACCAGCACAGTGATAGACTACATCACTAATGATCATTATAGATCTGTATTACACCTAATATACCAGCACAGTGATAGACTACATCACTAATGATCATTATTAATGTTGAGCGAGCACCCCGATGCTCGGGTGCTCGGGTGCTCTGACCGAGCACCCCCTGATGCTCGAGTGCTCGGCCGAGCACCCGAGCCCCATTCAAATGAATGGGAGCACTCGAGCATTAAACCAGGCACCCCCTGCTCTGATGAGCGGAGGGTGCCTGGTCAATGTCCCCCTTCATCTCCGCTATGCCCCTCTTCCACAATGTCCCCCTTCATCTCCTATGCCATAGCGGAGATGAAGGGGGACATTGTGGAAGAGGGGCATAGCGGAGATGAAGGGGGACATTGTGGAAGAGGGGCATAGACTTTATGCCCCTCTTCCACAATGTCCCCCTTCATCTCCGCTATGCCCCTCTTCCACAATGTCCCCCTTCATCTCCTCTATGGCATAGGAGATGAAGGGGGACATTGTGGAAGAGGGGCATAGCGGAGATGAAGGGGCACATTGTGGAAGACGGGCATAGCGGAGATGAAGGGGGACATTGTGGAAGAGGGGCATAGAGTCTATGCCCCTCTTCCATAATGTCCCCCTTCATCTCCGCAATGCCCCCTTCATCTCCGCAATGCCCCCGTACCTCCATTCCCTGGTGGTCCAGCGGAGCGTCTTCGGATCTGTGCCTCTTCCGGCACAGATCCTCTTCACCCGAGCATGTCGGGCGAGCACATGGCGGTACTCGTACGAGTACCGCCATGTGCAGAGCAGAGCGATGCTCGAGCCGATCCGAGCATCGGCCGAGCACGCTCGCTCAACACTAATCATTATAGATCTGTATTACACCTAATATACCAGCACAGTGATAGACTACATCACTAATGATCATTAA
>JBBDGT010000432.1:0-74464 GCA_037306005.1 Rhinophrynus dorsalis | reverse complement strand
AAAATCCTATTTTGATCTAAGCAGGGTGTTTAGCTCCTTGAATTGTAGAGGTCTTCAGCACTTTTTTTTTAGCATTCAAGGAGGTAAATCTTTAATTTAAGGCGCAGATTCAGCCATTGTACGCGGAGTTTGCTGTAACGCTACAGCACAGAAATCCAGCTTCGAAGGGGAGCGTGAATGCGCTCCCAGGGGCAGCTGGGAAGTCAGACGGGACATTCAGTCCCGCAGAACGCGGAAGTGCCCAATTTTGGCGGACTAATATCTGCCCTTCTAAGCAATTTTTTTTACAAAATACACCCAGCTCTAATGTTGGGTTAACTATTAAAACCCACTGTAAGAGTTTTAATGTAGGTGATAGTTCCGCTTTAATTGAAGAGTCCTAACTACACACATTTCTGGGTGTGGACGCAGAGCTCCTGTGTCTTCCTCCTCGCACGCTGCTCTTTCACTACTACGATTCTTCACGTGATAGAATAAGCAGGGAGGTTACAGGCCCTCCCATCCCTCCTCAACATATCCAGTTGGCTGGCTAGACAAGAGAGCAAAAAATTCTATATTCCTGCTCACGCTAAAAGAAAATTAAACTTAAAGGGACAGAAATGTCCCCAAAAATATTTGCAGTTTTGTAGAGTTTAAAATAATAATCAATATGCTCCAAACCCTATCTCTCAAACCGCTATGGTTTGAGAGATATAGGGATTCAAAGTTCCCCCCTCCCTCCCCTTCTGATTGACAGCAGGAGATTCGAGTCGTACGACTCGAGGAGTCACGTTATTGCAAAATAATTAATTCATTGGAAAGGTCTACAAAGTGTGCCTGGTTTGCAAGCACGCTTTGTAGACCTTTCCAATTAATGAATTCTTTATAAGTAACGTGATTTGGGCTCTGCTGCAGAGCCACCTGCTGGTCCCTGGACCGGATCTCCTGCTGTCAGCTAGACGCTGACATCAGGAGAAGGGAAGGGAGGAATTCTGAATCCATATATCTAAGCATGCATCCCTGCAGTTATGCCTTTGCCCCCCCAGTCACAGCCGGGCCCCCCTGATGGCGGTCCCTTGGTCCATGACCGCTCAGTCAGCTCCTACATAGACCTACACATACACTGTATGACACCACAACCATATTCCACTGTCTATTGGTAGTCTCAGAACTGCTCATAAACTGCATTCTTCCCCAGCCCTGTCCCACTGCCCCATTACTAGCCAAAAAAAAATACACAGACACTGGTAGTCACAGAATCACAAGCACTATCTGACATCTGAGCCTTGTTTCATTGCCCACTGGTACAAACGGTACCCTAAACATACAATCTGGCACCCCTGTCTTCTTACTTTAATTTTTGAGATGAATGTAGATCAGCAAAAAAATGTACGTGTAGATGCATATGAATGATGGGGAAAGAAGATCCATTTTACGGCTGTGTCAATGGGGCACATATAAAACTTTGCCAGTGCAGCCTCCCCCACCAGTGTCTGCAATGAATGGTGTGTACGACAGAGTATGATCGCTGTAGTGAATAATGGCGGAACACTCTGCCACCAGTACACTTTAATACTATCGAGCCATGTAAGCCAGCACCATGTAGGGAAACTGACAGTGATGGCAAGGAGGTTGTCTATGCCACACTAATACATGGAGTAGATCTTGGTGCTAACTAGAGGAAGACCCCAAAATGCCCACAGACTGGCACAAACGGCATTAACCCTATGAGTGCCAGAGGAGTACGCAACTCATTGCAAAGCAATGTGTTGCGTACCCCTCTGGCACTCAAAGTGTTAAAGGGAGGCTTACCGGCATGTATAGCTTGGTAAATCAGCTCTAGGCAGGTGTGTAGAGTTAACCCTTTGAGATCCAGAGGGGTATGCAACGCTCTGGCACTCAAAGGGTTTAAAGGGATTGTAATGTCCCATAAAAACTTTTTATATTTTTTAGAGCAGGAGAAAATAAGCAGAATGGTGCAAACCCTATCTCTCAAACCGCTATGGTTTGAGAGATTTTTGAACTGAAAGTTGGTCCCTCTCTCTCCTTCTCCTGACGTTAGCGTCTAGCTAACAGCAGGAGATTCCGGTCTGGGGACCAGCCTGTGGCTCTGCAGAAGACCCGAAATAACGGTATTGCAAAAGAATTACTTAACTGGAAATGTCTACAAAGTGTACTTGCAAACCAGGCACACTTTGTAGACATTTCCAATGAAGTCATTATTTTGCAATATCGCGATTTCGGCTCTGTTGCAGAGCCTTCTCGAGTTGTACGACTCGAATCTCCTGCTGTCAGCTTTACAGCTGACATCAGGAGAAAGGGAGAGAGGGGGCGAACGTTCGGTTTGAAAAATAGTGTTTGCACCATTATTCTTATTTTTTTTCTGCTCTATAAATGTATAAAAAGTTTTTATGGGACATTACTGTCCCTTTAAAAAGTTATTGTAGCACATGATTTAATGAGGAAAATCAGTGATGTTCATTTTCTCCACAGTAAATCGGCTGCTGGTATTGAAATGGCTGATTGTTATATAGACGTTCAGATGACAGTTTTTATCACTTGCTCAGTGACTATGGAATAAATCTTAGTGGCTCTGTTCATGGCCATTACTGTTAGGAATTATAATTCAAAGTAAAAGATAGTGAGACGGATGTACTGTGAAGAACTGGTGTAATTAGGGAGCAAACCCAATGAACTGTAGGGGAGAAATAAAAATACGCCATTGATTTAAGTGAGTCTGTTAACCCCTTGAATGGTAGAGAGGTCTCCAGCGCATTCAAGGGGTCAAAATGTATGGGAATTATCAACCCTAGAAATATTTTCCTTGCACCTTGATTCATCCAGCATTGGGTGTCTTTTCCATGGGGGTGGACATGACAGTCGCTATCAGGACCACAGGACACAAACTCCTCCCACTTCACATGGTAATCTTTACCTTTAAGGACCTGAGGGGTGTGCAATGCATTGCTTTAATGGTTACAAAGGCTCACGCACTCTGAAAGAACTACCAGCAACTGTCATGTTCGCCTCTGTGGACATAAAATCTGGAAGTGATTGGAGATGTTATCTTTTTAACCGAAGCACACGTTAGTAGGAGCCATTGGAATTTGCTGGTAACAGTAATATCTATGTGTGTGTGTGTGTGTGGGGGGGGGGTTTGATGGTTATTATAATGAGTTGTTCATTCTCCTTTAGAAGAACAGACCAACTTGAAACCCCATATACTTCCTGTACAGGGCCAGATTTCACAATAGGTAGAGTAGGCAACTGCTTAGAGCTCCAACTTTTGAGTAGTGCCTCAGATGTGCTGTACATAGTGAAAACACACTACGTCATATGAATATGTAAATAGATAGAACTAAGAACAGTGAAAAGGGATAGTGAAGCCACTATGACACGTAGCTCTCAGTACGCCTGCTGGCTAATACCCGTTCACACACCAATGGTCTTTTTTGGGTTATCAAAAGGGACGGGGTTAGAGCAGCGACAGTTCATTTCAATACAGCGTTTCAGACAATGTCGCAGTTCCCTCCACTTGTTCAAAGCTTTGTAAATAATAGACTTTTCAGCATAAATAGCTTAGAGCAGTGTTTCTCAGTAAGCATACCGCTCAACATTTCATACGGCCGAAGAAGGACAGTTCTGTTTTAGGTGGTGTTGCTGGGAGCATGGCTGGTGGGCGGGGCATTACTGAGAATTTATTAACACCACCTTTTGTAACAGAATAAATTATTTAGAGTAAGAGCAAACAAACATTAATGTGAGTTGTATTGCTGTGGAGAAATTGTGATACACTTCTATACACACCACACAGTCTGATCTCCTAAACACAGGGACACCAGGGTGATACACTTCTATACACACCACACAGTCTGATCTCCTAAACACAGGGACACCAGGGTGATACACTTATGTACACACCACACAGTCTGATCTCCTAAACACAGGGACACCAGGGTGATACACTTATATACACACCACACAGTCTGATCTCCTAAATACAGGGACACCAGGGTGATACACTTATACACACACCACACAGTCTGATCTCCTAAACACAGGGACACCAGGGTGATAGACTTATATACACACCACACAGTCTGATCTCCTAAACACAGGGACACCAGGGTGATACACTTATATACACACACCACACAGTCTGATCTCCTAAACACAGGGACACCAGGGTGATACACTTATATACACACCACACAGTCTGATCTCCTAAACACAGGGACACCAGGGTGATACACTTCTATACACACCACCCAGTCTGATCTCCTAAACACAGGGACACCAGGGTGATACACTTATATACACACAACACACAGTCTGATTTCCTAAACACGGGGACACCAGGGTGATACACTTATATACACCACACTGTCTGATCTCCTAAACACAGGGACACCAGGGTGATACACTTATATACATACACTTATATACACACCACACAGTCTGATCTCCTAAACACAGAGACACCAGGGTGATACACATATATACACACCACACAGTCTGATCTCCTAAACACAGGGACACCAGGGTGATACACTTCTATACACACCACACAGTCTGATCTCCTAAACACAGGGACACCAGGGTGATACACTTCTATACACACCACACAGTCTGATCTCCTAAACACAGGGACACCAGGGTGATATACTTCTATACACACCACACAGTCTGATCTCCTAAACACAGAGACACCAGGGTGATACACTTATATACACACCACACAGTCTGATCTCCTAAACACAGGGACACCAGGGTGATACACTTCTATACACACCACCCAGTCTGATCTCCTAAACACAGGGACACCAGGGTGATACACTTATATACACACAACACACAGTCTGATTTCCTAAACACGGGGACACCAGGGTGATACACTTATATACACCACACTGTCTGATCTCCTAAACACAGGGACACCAGGGTGATACACTTATATACATACACTTATATACACACCACACAGTCTGATCTCCTAAACACAGAGACACCAGGGTGATACACATATATACACACCACACAGTCTGATCTCCTAAACACAGGGACACCAGGGTGATACACTTCTATACACACCACACAGTCTGATCTCCTAAACACAGGGACACCAGGGTGATACACTTCTATACACACCACACAGTCTGATCTCCTAAACACAGGGACACCAGGGTGATATACTTCTATACACACCACACAGTCTGATCTCCTAAACACAGAGACACCAGGGTGATACACTTATATACACACCACACAGTCTGATTTCCTAAACACAGGGACACCAGGGTGATAGACTTCTATACACACCACGCAGTCTGATCTCCTAAACACAGGGACACCAGGGTGATACACTTATATACACACCACACAGTCTGATCTCCTAAACACAGGGACATCAGTGTGATACACTTCTATACACACCACACAGTCTGATCTCCTAAACACAGGGACACCAGGGTGATACACTTATATACACACCCCACAGTCTGATTTCCTAAACACAGGGACACCAGGGTGATAGACTTAAATACACACCACACAGTCTGATCTCCTAAACACAGGGACACCAGGGTGATACACTTATATACACACCACACAGTCTGATCTCCTAAACACAGGGACACCAGGGTGATACACTTATATACACACCACACAGTCTGATCTCCTAAACACAGGGACACCAGGGTGATACACTTATATACACACCACACAGTCTGATCTCCTAAACACAGGGACACCAGGGTGATACACTTATATACACACCACACAGTCTGAAATCCTAAACACAAGGACACCAGGGTGGGATAGAGGGAATTGGGTCTCAAAGAGGGACTGTCCCTACTAAGGAGGACATTTAGGAAGTATGGAATCCCAATACTTCTTAAAGAGGAACACTTGGTTGGTATTGACCCCTAATATCTCCAAAAGAGGGAAACTTGGGAGGTATGGAGCCTTAATATCTCCTAAAGAGGGGTACTTGGGAGGTATGGACCCCTAATATCTTTTGAAGAATGACACTTGTGAGGTATAGAACCCTAATATCTCCTAAAGAGGGACACTTGGGAGGTATGGAGCCCTAATATCCCCTAAAGAGGGACACTTGGGAGGAATGGACCCCTGATATCTCCTAAAGAGGGAACTTGGGAGGGACGGACCCCCAATATCTCCTAAAGAGTAACAATTGGGAGGTATGGACCCCTAACATCTCCTAATAGGTATGGACCCCTAATATCTCCTAAAGAGGGACACTTCGGAGGTATAGACCCCTAATATCTCTTGAAGAATGACACTTGTGTATGCTGTGGCATTTTGGTGTGCCACGATCACCAGCCTAGGGTGCCACTGTTTTCTCTGAAGACTTTGACAAAAATGTGAATATCGTATTTCATTTCATTTATGGAAATTTTAGTCCACACAATGCTAGTTTCTGTCATTCTGATCGTGGGACCTAAGAATAAAGTTACATGTATTCAATTTTACTTTCAATATATCCTTGAAAAATGAGCTATACCGTGTTAGTGGTGCCATGCAAATTAAAAAAAATGTATTTTCGGGGTGTCTTGAGTTAAAAAAAGGATTGAGAACCTCTGGCTTAGTGCATCAGGGATAGGAAGGAGCTACACACAAAAATGAATTCAAATGCCTTTTAAAAAATACCCCCTTCTATACTTTAGTGATTCAGCCAAATTCCCATTACAGAAATCAGGAAGAAATTAAAATAAGTAAGTGCTGTTAGGCTTGGTACATCTGGATTTGTTGGGATATTACTTATTTCAATGTGTTTAGTAAGCAAATTAAATATTTAGCTATTTTTTTCCATATCAGATGAAATAATTTGATAAGAAAAACCGAATTTGGCACAACGTGGTGAGCTAATTAGTATGTTTCACTTTTTAACTGCCAAACAGAGTGTTTTATCACAAAGTAGAGAGCGCTTTAATTTTTTTGGGTAAACAGCTTCTGTTCCAGAGCCAAAAATTAGTGGGCTGTTTATCAAGGAAAAAAAACATAAAAGTATCCATGGTGCTGCAAAGAAATTACATTTAAATACACATTTTATATTAACCTTTTGAGCGTTAGAAGGGTATCGCGTTGGATACCCCTCTGAAACGCAAAGGGATAATAAACTCTACAGTAATTCTCTGTATGAGTTTAGAGCAAAATCAGGCAGCATTTGACTGTCCAGGTGTTGGGTATGTTAGGACTTGTAGTTCCAAACAGATGTAAAATCAAACACTGACATTCCGTAATGTAGAGAAATTATCCCTACATTGGTATGTAACCCTTTGTGTGTGTGTGTCAGGAGCTGCTCAGGACATTGGTTCACAAAAAATATAATTATCGTGTATCACAAATGGACAGGAAACACTGTATGATGGACTCTTAACTAGGTATGTGCTTCTGTTACACATAGTAATTATATAGATACACCTGACTGCTGTATGATGGACTCTTAACTAGGTATGTGCTTCTGTTACACATAGTAATTATATAGATACACCTGACTGCTGTATGATGGACTCTTAACTAGGTACGTGCTTCTGTTGCACACAGTAATTATATAGATACTCCTGACTGCTTTATGGTGGACTCCTAACTAGGTAAGTGCTTCTGTTACACACAGTAATTATATAGATACACCTGACTGCTGTATGATGGACTCCTACCTAGGTAAGTTCTTCTGTTACACACAGTAATTATATAGATACACCTGGCTGCTGTATGATGGACTCCTACCTAGGTAAGTGCTTCTGTTACACACAGTAATTATATAGATATACCTGACTGCTGTATGATGGACTCCTACCTAGGTGAATGCTTCTATTACACACAGTAATTATATAGACACACCTGACTGCTGTATGGTGGACTCCTACCTAGGTAAGTTCTTCTGTTACAAACAGTAATTATATAGATACACCTGACTGCTGTATAATGGACTGCTACCTAGGTAAGTGCTCCTGTTACACACACTAATTATATAGATACACCTGACTGCTGTGTGATGGACTCCTACCTAGGTAAGTCCTTCAGTTACATAGTAACATAGTTGATGAAGCTGAAAAAAGAAATGCATCTATCAAGTATACCCCATGCCAAATCACCCCCTCTTTTTATACAGGCTAGTACCCTATTTGCTTTTGCAGCAGCTGAGTGACTGTGGACACTACTGCAAAGTCCATAATCTATCAGTACTCCTAAATCTTTCTCTATTGAGAATTCCCCAAGTTGTTTCCCATTTAGTGTATATGTAACATGTTCGTTTCAACAGCCCAAATGCATAACGTTAAATATATCTACAATAAATGTCACCTGCCACTTTTCTGCCCATTCACTTGGTTTATTTAAATCCTTCTGCAGAGAAAAAACCTCCAGCTCTGTATGTATTTCCTTACATAGCTTAGTGTCATCAGCAAAGATTGAGACGCTACTTTCAATTTCTATTTCTGTATCATTAATAAACAAATTAAAAAGCACTGGGCGCAGGACTGAACCCTGTGGCACCCCACTTGCAACCTTAGACCAACTTGAAAAGGTTCCATTAAGCACACTAATTATATAAATATACCTGACTGCTGTATGATAGACGCCTACATAGGTTATCCATCTGTAAAAAAACAAATTAAGAGCCACATATTGCTAGGGAGCAATTCCATTTAATATGTGTTATGGGTTCTTACGCAGCAGTACTAGGCAATTCCTGCTAAACAATGAATCTAGATTATTAATATTAATCTCTTGTGGCTTCAGTATTGTCATTGTGAAACATGCCCCCTGTAAATGTTATTGCTGATGAGTTAATGAAAGACATTGATTTTCTCTATGAAGCTCTAGCAATGACACAGTTAATTCTTTCGTGTGCTGGTAGAGAACTGCAGTACAACCTGCCAGTGCCTATGTTACTGCCATCGCTGGGATTGTGAGCTTTCTATGTGTTCCTGCACAGGAATTATGCACATTCAGACAAAAGGGGAAGTTCTGGGGCAAACCTATTTGATTGGAGCTTTCAACCCCTTAAATGCTACAGAGGACTCTAAACTTTCAGCCCACAGTTCACAGCCCCCCCCAGCTTCTCCTCGCCAGAAACGTGCTGTGACCTCCAGAGATACTGGTGATGTTTGCCGTTCACTGCTTCTATGTCACACCTACCTGCCCAGCCAGTAGGAACGAATTTGACACTTCTAATTCCACCTTTGGACATAGCAGCATATACGCATGCAGCCATCAGTGTATAGGTTCCCCCGGAGATAGTGTTGTGAGCTACATAGAGGTAGTAGATGATTCCTATTGGCTGCATACTGCATAGAGTGAGACTACACTCTTGGGTTCAGCCATTCAGTTAAAGGGATAGTAATACTTAAAATGTAAAAAAATATGTTGTAGGGTTTATCCCCTGAGTAAAACAAGAGTACTCCCACTGCTGAAAGGTGTTTCATTCAAAAGTTATTAATTTTCAAATTTGAGTTTTTTAGGTGCAGTATCACAGTGGACTCAGATCCACCGACAAATTCTCAGCCAAACCAATAATTTTAAAAGTCCGACACTTTATTTTAGTCACATAAAAGCATCCATGAATGAATACATATACAAGATGCGCAGGACTTGCCTAACGCGTTTCGTGGCGATACACAACCACTTAATCATAGGCTTGCAACATATCCAATCAAATAATAACTATTTATACAAAATTTAAAAAACAATTAACCAATCTGAAAGCCTTACCCGCAGCGCAAATCCAACCTCACCAACACTACTGCCGTTAAGCCAGTACATGATTCACAAAGAACGTCATCAGCGATCACGTGACCTCTACACCAAAGGATCACATGATCGCTGCAAATGGTCGGCAAAATTTGCTGCACGATCTCTTGCATAAAGCAACATATCATATGGATACCCCCGCTGTTTAAAACGCTCAATTAATATATCCGACTGTTTCTCAAATTCCGAAAATTTAGAACAATTCTTCCGTACTCTAAGAAACTGTCCAATGGGTATACCTCTCAACAGATGTTTCGGATGGCACGATCTAGCATGCAATAATGAGTTACCCGCACAGGGTTTCCTATACAGTGTGGTCTCAATATCCCTCTCAGTCAAGGTTAGGATATTAGGATATTTATTTTTTCACGAGGTATTATATAGAATATGAGATTGTTTATTATTCTTTAGGGATTTACCTATGGTAGAGATTGTATTACGATCTTCTTAGTCTTCCGCAGCGCTATTTTGCCGACCATTTGCAGCGATCATGTGATCCTTTGGTGTAGAGGTCACGTGATCGCTGATGACGTTCTTTGTGAATCATGTACTGGCTTAACGGCAGTAGTGTTGGTGAGGTTGGATTCGCGCTGCGGGTAAGGCTTTCAGATTGGTTAATTGTTTTTTAAATTTTGTATAAATAGTTATTATTTGACTGGATATGTTGCAAGCCTATGATTAAGTGGTTGTGTATCGCCACGAAACGCGTTAGGCAAGTCCTGCGCATCTTGTATATGTATTCATTCATGGATGCTTTTATGTGACTAAAATAAAGTGTCTGACTTTTAAAATTATTGGTTTGGCTGAGAATTTGTCGGTGGATCTGAGTGCGCTTTCCTCCTGTTGTCCTCTCGTCTGTGGAATCGTGGCTGCGATTGTGGAGAGCTGCACCGGGTCCTCCGGTCCTAAGGTGACTGGGTGAGTGCTCTTTTATTGGAGGTTATTGATATTGGTAGCGACTGTTTAATATCTTGTTATTGCAGTATCACAGTGGCCTGAAATTGTATAGTGGCGCTGTTGCTACACGATCCTATGGACAGCTCTGGTCCTGGGACCATAAATCTCCACAGGATGGTGTAACAACAGCGCCACTGTACAATTTCAGGCCACTGTGATATTGCACCTAAAAAATTCAAATTTGAAAATTAATAACTTTTGAATGAAACACCTCTCAGCAGTGGGAGTACTCTTGTTTTACTCAGGGGGATAAACCCTACAACATATTTTTTTTTTACATTTTAAGCATTACTATACCTTTAAAGGGATGGTAACACTTAATATATAGTAAAATATATTTTAAGTTGTATCCTCCTGAGTACAAGGGTAGTTCCCACAGCTGAGAGGTGCTTTACTCAAAAGTTATTGCAGCTCAAACTTGACATTTTTAAGTGCAGTATCTCAATGACCTGAATTGTTACAGTGGCACTGTTTCTACACCATCCTATGGCGGTTTCTTGTCAATTGACCAGAGCTGTCCATAGGATAATGTAGCAACAGCGCCACTGTAAAATTTCAGGCCACTGAGAAACAGCACCTAAGGAATTCAAATTTAAGCTGCAATGACTTTTGAATAAAATACTTCTCAGCAGTGGGAGTCCCCTTGTTTTACTCAGGAAGATAACCCCAATAATATATATTTTTTTTACATATTAAGTGTTACTATCCCTTTAAGCTTAAAGGGATAGTAATACTTAATTATTACTACTCCCTATATTAAAGTCATATTAAAAATAAATGTATTGCCCCAGTGTCATCTTTCAAACCTTTATGGTTTGAGAGATGATCTCTCCTAAAGTTGCCCTCTAGCTCCCCCTACCCCGACGTCAGCGTTGTAGCTGACTGAAGGGAAATCCGGTCTTACGATCATCAGGCGGCTGTGCAGCAGAGCCGTGATCGCGTTAATAAAAAAACAATATTTAGCTAAAACGGTCTTCTATGTGTGCTTGCAAACCAAGCACTCATAGAAGACCATTTCAGTGAAGGATTGCTTTTTTATTAACCCGATCAGGCTGTGCTGGAGAGCCGCCTGACGGTCGTATGACTCTCTTCCCTGCAGTCATCTACAACGCTGACTACGGGTAAGGGGGAGGGAGAGGGCAACTTTAGGAGCGATCATCTCTCAAACCATAAAGGTTTGAAAGATGACACTGGGGGCAATACATTTATTTTTAATATGACTTTAATAAAGGGATTAGAAATAATTATTACTATCCCTTTAATGCTGTATTCCCAAAGGGGAAAACAATGTAAATTAACTAATAGATAAATGAGCTTTACGGTGTTGTTTTTACATTTCTCATGGAAGTCGCCCTCTCCTGACTTAGCTACAAGGACAAAATGGCTGCCTCCAGCATTGATTCGTTTGACAACTAATAAATAATGGACATAAATTCTGGTTAAAAAAAAAAAGTGCTTGTTTTCAGAAAATATATCATTTTAGCAGGTGAATAACCCTTGTATAATTTCATGGTATATTATCCTTTAACCCTTTGAGTGCCAGAGGGGTAACGCAACGCATTGCTCCAAGGCACTCAAAGGGTGAAACGCACCATCTGTGTTATCAGACGTTGAATCGTTTTCGGGATTCAGGGCCTGTATTATCTGACGGGTCGCTTTAAAGGGAATATTTTATAAATGTGGTCTCTTTGGATCTACTGTGGAACCAATTATTTTCTTTTTTCCTTTTTTCCTTTCTGCTCGACATTTTATCAGCTTTTCAGCTTTCTCCTTTACAGTGATAATTTCAGAATATTTCAGACTTTATGACGAGTTGCGTCGTGTGGGAGTTTCTCAGAAATCCGCACTTTTATTCTTAGTTCTTATTTAACCCTTCGGATGCTCATGTTGTCTGCAACGTGTTGTGAGGCATTTTTTTTAGCAAGTATCAAAGGAGGTTAATCTCCGTGAGAAAATAAAAATACACAAAAACTTGCGCACACCCTCTTGTTGAAAAATTGTTCTAGTTTTGACGCATAGAGTGGGTTAATCTTCTGGATGATTGAGAAATCCCAAATTACTTCTCTGGTTATTTACACAAAAAGCGCATTGTTCCATAGTAGCCATAGAATCACACATTCTACTCACTTCCAGCCTTGTTCCACTGTAGCTGTAGAACCACACATACTGACCACCCCCAGCCTTGTCCCACTGCACTGGAACCATAGACTCACACATACTGACCACCCCCAGCCTTGTCCCACTGCACTGGAACCATAGACCCACACATACTGACCACCCCCAGCCTTGTCCCACTGCACTGGTAGCCATATACCCACACATACTGACCACCCCCAGCCTTGTCCCACTGCACTGGAACCATAGAACCACACATACTGACCACCCCCCAGCCTTGTCCCACTGCACTGGAACCATATAACCACACATACTGACCCCCCCATCCTTGTCCCACTGCACTGGAACCATAGAACCACACATACTGACCACCCCCAGCCTTGTCCCACTGCACTGGTAGCCATAGACCCACACATACTGACCACCCCCAGCCTTGTCCCACTGCACTGGAACCATAGAACCACACATACTGACCACCCCAACCTTGTCCCACTGCACTGGAACCATAGAACCACACATACTGACCACCCCCAGCCTTGTCCCACTGCACTGGTAGCCATATAACCACACATGCTGACCACCCCCAGCCTTGTCCCACTGCACTGGAACCATAGAACCACACATACTGACCACCATCCTTGTCCCACTGCACTGGAACCATAGAACCACACATACTGACCACCCCATCCTTGTCCCACTGCACTGGAACCATAGACCCACACATACTGACCACCCCCAGCCTTGTCCCACTGCACTGGTAACCATATAACCACACATACTGACCACCCCATCCTTGTCCCACTGCACTGGAACCATAGACCCACACATACTGACCACCCCCAGCCTTGTCCCACTGCACTGGTAACCATATAACCACACATACTGACCACCCCATCCTTGTCCCACTGCACTGGAACCATAGACCCACACATACTGACCACCCCCAGCCTTGTCCCACTGCACTGGTAACCATATAACCACACATACTGACCACCCCATCCTTGTCCCACTGCACTGGAACCATAGACCCACACATACTGACCACCCCCAGCCTTGTCCCACTGCACTGGAACCATATAACCACACATACTGACCACCCCATCCTTGTCCCACTGCACTGGTAACCATATAACCACACATACTGACCACCCCCAGCCTTGTCCCACTGCACTGGAACCATAGACCCACACATACTGACCACCCCCAGCCTTGTCCCACTGCACTGGTAGCCATAGACCCACACATACTGACCACCCCCAGCCTTGTCCCACTGCACTGGAACCATATAACCACACATACTGACCACCCCATCCTTGTCCCACTGCACTGGTAGCCATAGACCCACACATACTGACCACCCCCAGCCTTGTCCCACTGCACTGGAACCATATAACCACACATACTGACCACCCCCATCCTTGTCCCACTGCACTGGTAGCCATATACCCACACATACTGACCACCCCCAGCCTTGTCCCACTGCACTGGTAGCCATATACCCACACATACTGACCACCCCCAGCCTTGTCCCACTGCACTGGAACCATAGACCCACACATACTGACCACCCCAGCCTTGTCCCACTGCACTGGAACCATAGACCCACACATACTGACCACCCCATCCTTGTCCCACTGCACTGGAACCATAGACCCACACATACTGACCACCCCCAGCCTTGTCCCACTGCACTGGAACCATATAACCACACATACTGACCACCCCATCCTTGTCCCACTGCACTGGTAACCATATAACCACACATACTGACCACCCCAGCCTTGTCCCACTGCACTGGAACCATAGACCCACACATACTGACCACCCCCAGCCTTGTCCCACTGCACTGGTAGCCATAGACCCACACATACTGACCACCCCATCCTTGTCCCACTGCACTGGTAACCATATAACCACACATACTGACCACCCCCAGCCTTGTCCCACTGCACTGGAACCATAGACCCACACATACTGACCACCCCCAGCCTTGTCCCACTGCACTGGTAGCCATAGACCCACACATACTGACCACCCCATCCTTGTCCCACTGCACTGGTAACCATATAACCACACATACTGACCACCCCCAGCCTTGTCCCACTGCACTGGAACCATATAACCACACATACTGACCACCCCATCCTTGTCCCACTGCACTGGTAGCCATAGACCCACACATACTGACCACCCCCAGCCTTGTCCCACTGCACTGGTAACCATATAACCACACATACTGACCACCCCATCCTTGTCCCACTGCACTGGAACCATAGACCCACACATACTGACCACCCCCAGCCTTGTCCCACTGCACTGGTAACCATATAACCACACATACTGACCACCCCATCCTTGTCCCACTGCACTGGAACCATAGAACCACACATACTGACCACCCCCCAGCCTTGTCCCACTGCACTGGAACCATAGACCCACACATACTGACCACCCCCAGCCTTGTCCCACTGCACTGGAACCATATAACCACACATACTGACCACCCCATCCTTGTCCCACTGCACTGGTAGCCATAGACCCACACATACTGACCACCCCCAGCCTTGTCCCACTGCACTGGAACCATAGAACCACACATACTGACCACCCCAACCTTGTCCCACTGCACTGGAACCATAGAACCACACATACTGACCACCCCCAGCCTTGTCCCACTGCACTGGTAGCCATATAACCACACATGCTGACCACCCCCAGCCTTGTCCCACTGCACTGGAACCATAGAACCACACATACTGACCACCCCATCCTTGTCCCACTGTACTGGTAACCATAGAACCACACATACTGACCACCATCCTTGTCCCACTGCACTGGAACCATAGAACCACACATACTGACCACCCCATCCTTGTCCCACTGCACTGGAACCATAGACCCACACATACTGACCACCCCCAGCCTTGTCCCACTGCACTGGTAACCATATAACCACACATACTGACCACCCCATCCTTGTCCCACTGCACTGGAACCATAGACCCACACATACTGACCACCCCCAGCCTTGTCCCACTGCACTGGTAACCATATAACCACACATACTGACCACCCCATCCTTGTCCCACTGCACTGGAACCATAGACCCACACATACTGACCACCCCCAGCCTTGTCCCACTGCACTGGAACCATATAACCACACATACTGACCACCCCATCCTTGTCCCACTGCACTGGTAACCATATAACCACACATACTGACCACCCCCAGCCTTGTCCCACTGCACTGGAACCATAGACCCACACATACTGACCACCCCCAGCCTTGTCCCACTGCACTGGAACCATATAACCACACATACTGACCACCCCATCCTTGTCCCACTGCACTGGTAGCCATAGACCCACACATACTGACCACCCCCAGCCTTGTCCCACTGCACTGGAACCATATAACCACACATACTGACCACCCCCATCCTTGTCCCACTGCACTGGTAGCCATATACCCACACATACTGACCACCCCCAGCCTTGTCCCACTGCACTGGTAGCCATATACCCACACATACTGACCACCCCCAGCCTTGTCCCACTGCACTGGAACCATAGACCCACACATACTGACCACCCCAGCCTTGTCCCACTGCACTGGAACCATAGACCCACACATACTGACCACCCCATCCTTGTCCCACTGCACTGGTAGATATATACCCACACATACTGACCACCCCCAGCCTTGTCCCACTGCACTGGTAGATATATACCCACACATACTGACCACCCCCAGCCTTGTCCCACTGCACTGGTAACCATATAACCACACATACTGACCACCCCATCCTTGTCCCACTGCACTGGAACCATAGACCCACACATACTGAGCACCCCCAGCCTTGTCCCACTGCACTGGAACCATATAACCACACATACTGACCACCCCATCCTTGTCCCACTGCACTGGTAACCATATAACCACACATACTGACCACCCCCAGCCTTGTCCCACTGCACTGGAACCATAGACCCACACATACTGACCACCCCCAGCCTTGTCCCACTGCACTGGTAGCCATAGACCCACACATACTGACCACCCCATCCTTGTCCCACTGCACTGGTAACCATATAACCACACATACTGACCACCCCCAGCCTTGTCCCATTGCACTGGTAGCCATATACCCACACATACTGACCACCCCCAGCCTTGTCCCACTGCACTGGAACCATAGACGCACACATACTGACCACCCCCAGCCTTGTCCCACTGCACTGGAACCATAGACCCACACATACTGACCACCCCAGCCTTGTCCCACTGCACTGGAACCATAGACCCACACATACTGACCACCCCAGCCTTGTCCCACTGCACTGGTAGATATATACCCACACATACTGACCACCCCCAGCCTTGTCCCACTGCACTGGAACCATAGAACCACACATACTGACCACCCCATCCTTGTCCCACTGCACTGGAACCATATAACCACACATACTGACCACCCCCAGCCTTGTCCCATTGTACTGGTAACCATAGAACCACACATACTGACCACCATCCTTGTCCCACTGCACTGGAACCATAGAACCACACATACTGACCACCCCCAGTCTTGCCTCACTACACTGGAAGCCATAGAACCACCCATACTGACCCCCCAGCCTTTTCCCTCTGTACTGGTAGCTATATAACCACACATGCTGACCCCCAGCCTTGTCCCATTGCATTGATAGCTATATAACCACACATACTGACCCCCAGTCTTGCCTCACTACACTGGTGGCCATATAACCACACATACTGACCCCCGGACTTTTCCCTCTGTACTGATAGCCATATAACCACACATACTGACCCCCAGCCTTTTCCCTCTGCACTGGTGGCCATATAACCACACATACTGACCCCCGGCCTTTTCCCTCTGTACTGATAGCCATATAACCACACATACTGACCCCCAGTCTTGCCTCACTACACTGGTGGCCATATAACCACACATACTGACCCCCAGCCTTTTCCCTCTGCACTGGTAGCCATATAACCACACATACTGACCCCCAGTCTTGCCTCACTACACTGGTAGCCATATAACCACACATACTGACCCCCAGCCTTTTCCCTCTGCACTGGTAGCCATATAACCACACATACTGACCCCCAGTCTTGCCTCACTACGCTGGTAGCCATATAACCACACATGCTGACCCCCAGCCTTTTCCCTCTGTACTGATAGCTATATAACCACACATACTGACCCCCGGCCTTTTCCCTCTGTACTTATAGCCATAGAACCACACATTCTACTGATCTCCAGCCATGATCTGCAGTGATTTTTCACAGGAGTGGCATGAAAATCGCCTCCTCTGATACGCTGCATCTGAGTGTCGCCTGTGGGAAAAAGTCAACCCCCCAGATTTTATCAGTACCACATAAATGACATTGTGATCTCTTCTTTCCCCTCCGGATAAATTAAAAGATGCATTGGGCTTCCAGTTATCAACTCCTTAATTGCAGATGGGTGTCCAGCACACTCCTCCTCAATTTGTGGACCACCTTCTGCAATTTGAAAGGTTTAATCCAATGTGTCTCCCTCCCAGCCTCCTTGCTTGGAGCAGCCTCTCTCATGTCCTGCTCCTTGGCTGGTGACCCCACGTCTGAGCCAGCTGGGGAGCATGTGTAAGACAAGGCAAGAGCTAATGCTCCCTCCCCATCCCTGTGGCAGTGTCTCCATGAGCTCCTGGGGTCCCCAGCCACTGATTCCTTGTCTTAATCATCCGGGGAGTCTGTAACATTGTCCTGTGGTTCACTGTGTTACTTCCTGTCAGCGAACCACAGAACAACGTTACAGTAGCGGGATCATCATCCAGGGAACATAGCAGCACACAGAGCAGCTGCCACAGGGATGGATGGTGAGGATTAACAACTGCTCTGCCTTACACATGCTCCTTGGTCGGCAGAGACACGAGATCACAGGCTGGGGAGCAGGACATGAGACTGAGGCTGTCCCAGGCACCGGATATGGGAGGGAGACACAGTGCATTGCTGTGCACTGGGCACCTCCCTGTCAGTGCAATGTCTTTATTTTCCAGTAGGTGGAGGAGGACACAACCAGGACCCACAGGGGATCACAGTGTAGATTTATACAGTGCAGGTAAGTTCTAGGGAGGGGCACGGTTACACATCCCACTAAGGCTCAAAGAGACTGATGTAGTACAATGTCCTGGAGTAAACCAACTCCAATGCATTGTGAAGAGTTTAAAAGCACCATTTAAAGGACGCTCACACCCAGGGACGTGCACAGACATTTTGGGGGGCAGGGGCTCAAATTAAAAAAAAGGTCACTTCTCATAATTATTTGTTTTATTTTTTTTGCTAAAAGGGCACGAGGACACTTTGGACAACAAGGACAGGTTCTCAAGCCCCCCTTGGTGTCTATGTGTGCACGTGCCTGCTCACACCTTCCCAGAACCCCCCAGAGCAATTGCATAGCATTAAACCCTTGAGTGCTTTGCAGTAGGTTGCATAGCCCTCTGGTACTCACAGATTTAAAGCACATGAAATGCTTCCAGTGGGATGTGCTAGACTAAGTGTCAGGAGATCAGTGCTGGACGACTTTATTAGCACCTCTGGTTTTTGTCTGTAGCTGGTCTACATAGAGGTGCTGGGGGCTCTGTTTCATTGGTCAGTGTTCTTTATTGTTTACTAGTAAAATGGGCACGGCGTTGCCTGTGACTATTAAGTCCTTTGAGGTCTTCAGTCTTATTCAGTGCGTTCATTGACAATGGTTTGGGTACATTTGCTGCAGTGAAAGGCTGAAACGGATAATAATGTTTCATAATAAACGCAGCTCTAATTAATCATCATAGTATTTGGACTTTGGAGAGTGTTATTTCAATTCTGTCAGAGTTGTAGTTCAAGAGTAATTCAATGATAAAGTATTCTCCTCCCGTCCCTTTTACTGATGTAACACTGTTCAGCCAGATCAGAAGGGAGGTGCCCAGGTAGACTGCAGAGAGGGACAATCTTCAATTAAGATAAGGGAAAAACCTGAAAAACTTGTCAAGGGGGGCAGGGCTTTCATTGTTCTCATAGGAAGAAGATTGTCCCCTGCTGTTATCTGTCTGGTCTATGGACTGGATTCCACATCTGAGAAGAGATGGCTTACACTAGGTAAAAGGGGCGGGGGGGGGGGGGAACTTTGCTTGTGAATATCTCTCAAACCATAAAGGTTTGAGAGATCAGACTTGTATCGTTCTTCATGTTTTTTTAATGCCTACAAAATAAAATAAAGATAAAACAAAGTATTTCTATCCCTTTAAGTATTTCAGAGCCTAAGAGGTATCAATGCAGTGAAGTTTGTTGGATAGCTGTTTGGCACTGAAGGGGTTTAAACAAACCAAAGAAAATGTGCGTTGTGTTGGATTCCTTCGGTGCCAAAGAGGTATCCAACGCATTTCACTGCATGGATAAGTGTTTGCCTCTCAAACACTTAACCCTTTCAGTACCTGAAATGTATACAAAGCATTGTCAATGAATGTCTTGAATACCCCTGAAGTACTCAAAAGACCTAATGGTGACGGCCTGCTCCGTGGCCCTGTTGGTAGTGCTGACTAAAATGGTAGTTAATGGAATGGAGTCCAGAACTTGGTGGCCTGAAGGAAGCTGCAAAATCAACCCTTCCAGTGCTGTTGATGAAGAGCTTGCATCATTCTGTTCTCAGCCCCTGCTATAGAAATGTAGCTGCCACATGACTTATTCAGGGTCACTGATCCAAACCTTAAAGGAGCAGTTTTTTATGAAAACAGATATTTTACAGAGCATTTTCTGCTGAATAAAACAAGGTCACTCCCACGGCTGTCAGATGTTTTATTCAAAATTTATAGCAGTTTAAATAATCAGGAAGTGAATTTACTGTGTTTACGTCCTGATAGTTCTAACTGACAGGAAGTGAATTTACTGTGTTTACGTCCTGATAGTTCTAACTGACAGGAAGTGACAGACAGTTTCTATCACATTCTATGGAGAACTGTATGTCTGAGTTTTCTGACTTTCCTTTCCATTAGAATCTAACAGTAAATCTAATTAGAATTTGACCACTAGAGGGCACTGCTAATGTAAAAAAAAACATGGGTTTAAACTGTAATAACTCTGGAAATATAAATCTCTCAGCAGTGTGAGTACCCTTATTTTACTCAGTAGGAAAATCCCTACAATATATATTTTTTCATAAAAAAAGTTCACTGCTCCTTTAAAAATGTGAATAAAAGACTAAATAAATATACTCACCATATTCTGGATAGAATATCTGTTTAGTCACGTGGTGTAGAATTGGTCTTTGAGGCTGTGGTACCTTCTTCTCAACATGTCTTCTTGTTGGTGCACTGTGAACCCCTTACCAGCTCTCACTGTCCCTCCAGGACTAAGTCTACTTCCTCCCTCTATGTCGTTTGACGATGTGATTGATTCATGTGTTGTCTGTTTGTCCCACTGCGCTCGCGGACGGATGCAGTATGCATAAAAAGAATGGCTCTGTGTAGAATCAAACAACTCCCAAATGCAGTTTTTAACGTTAACGGTATAGTAATACTTGAAAATAATTTTATTTTATATTGTAGCCCTTAAAAAAAGCATAAAAAATGATATGGATTGAGAGATATTGAGAGATATACGGATTCAAAGTTCCCCTGTAAAGCTGACAGCAGGAGATTTGAGTCGTACGACTTGAGGAGGCTCTGCAGTAGAGCCGCAATCACGTTACTTAACCCCTTAACCCCGCTCGTAGTACATCAAGGGTCGATCTGACTGAACGACCCATTACGTACTATGACCGTCATGGAATTCCGGGCTCCCCCTGCGGCTGCACGCCGTTCGGGGAGTCCAGAAGTGGATGGAGCAAAAAAAAAAAATGCTCTGTGCTCCTTAACTGACCTCGCCGCGCCAATTGGCTGGTCGTTAAGGGGTTAAAAAAGAATTAATTCATTGGAAAGGTCTACAAAGTGTGTTTGCAAACCAGGCACACTTTGTAGACATTTCCAATGAAATCCCTATATCTCTCAAACCATAGCGGTTTGAGAGATAGTGTTTGTTGCAATCGCTACCTAACGCTAAATATTACTGACCCTTTAAGGATTGCAAGGCACTATTAATTAGAAAATCTGTGGCTCACTGGAGGGCTACAGATGTTGTCTTCTACATTGAATATGAATTTCTTCTGCTAAAAATGATACATCTTGTAAAAGGATTTTATCACCTTGAGCTGTTAAGAAGGTCACTTGTTTTCTGTGCAGCACTTTATTATTGGAAGGTGTGGGTAAGAATGAAGAGTAGGTTAAGACACCTTTGGAGATGATTTAAAACGTATAATTCTAAATTCATATATTTTCAATACATGTTTTAGAGTAACTCAGTACATTTTTAACTGATTAACCCCTTTGAGTGCCAGAGGGGTACGCAAAGCATTGCATCCCATTGATTTAAATGGGATGCCAGAGAGATATCCAGTACATTTCAGTGCAGTGCATTGGGTTCATCTCTGTCACTCAGAGGGTTAACCCATTGAGTGAATGAATGAAGGGATGATTTTCAAACAAAGAAAAATATTGGGGTGGGGGGGATGCACCAAGAGGTGATAAAGAGGAGATGATTTCTCCAGTGTGATAGAATCTCTACGTCCTATGTTTTTCTATGGACCCAATGCACTAAGATATCTCTAACCTGAGTGATTTTAGTGCATAGGCTCAATAGAATAACATAGGAACTGTGCAGTTTAGAATACCGGTGCAGCAATCTCGCTTCTTTAGTGAATAATCCGCATGGGGAGGGATGCACTAAGGGGAAGTGATATGGTGATGTGTCTGGCAATGTGCTGTGAGCACATCGCATCAGTGATGGAGGCACACTTTGGCATATGCCATAAGATATGGGTATGCATAGGGAGGAGGGTTGAATAAAATCATTAGCAAGCAGAATTGTTGAACTGCTGCTGATGTGGAATGGATGCCCCTTGACTTTGGAATGCCCTCATTTTCACAATTTTCCAATCATCCCCGCTCATCACTGTCCAGCATCTGAAAACCCTCCTACTCAAGGAGACATCTCAGTAACAATATCCTCCTTGTGCACCCTGATAGTCACATCAGAATCCCTCTGCTCTTCCTTCACTAGTCCTTGTACTTGCACTTATGATCCTCCTCCTCCTAGTGTCTCTGCATGTCGTCAGGATTTCTAATTAGATTGTGAGCTCTTTGGGGCAGGCTTCCTTTCCCAGTGTATGATTCCGTTTGCTGCACTTTCCCACACAAATAATGCAATGATTGCACTTTAGCCTGGTGCTCTTAACCCAGTTCTGTATTTGGTATTGTACTATTACTATTTCTGTAAAACTCTGTGTACATGTACGGCGCTATATAAATAAAGATACATACAGACATATATATATATAATATAAAGCACTGTGTACATGTACGGCGCTATATAAATAAAGATACATACAGACATATATAATGTAAAGCGATGTGTACGTGTATGGCGCTATATAAATAAAGATACATACAGACATATATATAATGTAAAGCGCTGTGTACATGTATGGCGCTATATAAATAAAGATACATACAGACATATATATAATGTAAAGCGATGTGTACATGTATGGCGCTATATAAATAAAGATACATACAGACATATATATAATGTAAAGCGTTGTGTACATGTATGGCGCTATATAAATAAAGATACATACAGACATATATATATAATGTAAAGCGTTGTGTACATGTACGGCGCTATATAAATAAAGATAAATACAGACATATATATATAATGTAAAGCGCTGTGTGCATGTATGGCGCTATATAAATAAAGATACATACAGACACATATATATATAATGTAAAGCGATGTGTACATGTATGGCGCTATATAAATAAAGATACATACAGACATATATATATAATGTAAAGTGCTGTGTACGTGTATGGCGCTATATAAATAAAGATACATACAGACATATATATATAATGTATAGCGATGTGTACGTGTATGGCGCTATATAAATAAAGATACATACAGACATATATATATAATATAAAGCGCTGTGTACGTGTATGCGCTATATAAATAAAGATACATACGGACACATATATATAATGTAAAACGCTGTGTACATGTAT
This sequence comes from Rhinophrynus dorsalis, assembly GCA_037306005.1. Classification (NCBI taxonomy): domain Eukaryota; kingdom Metazoa; phylum Chordata; class Amphibia; order Anura; family Rhinophrynidae; genus Rhinophrynus; species Rhinophrynus dorsalis. Next base: position 50,492 of record JBBDGT010000432.1, on the reverse strand, counting down.
GGCGCTATATAAATAAAGATACATACAGACATATATATATAATGTAAAGCGCTGTGTACGTGTATGGTGCTATATAAATAAAGATACATACAGACATATATATATATAATGTAAAGCGCTGTGTACGTGTATGGCGCTATATAAATAAAGATACATACAGACATATATATATAATGTAAAGCGCTGTGTACGTGTATGCGCTATATAAATAAAGATACATACAGACATATATAATGTAAAGCGCTGTGTGCATGTATGCGCTATATAAATAAAGATACATACAGACACATATATATAATGTAAAGCGCTGTGTACGTGTATGGTGCTATATAAATAAAGATACATACAGACATATATTTATATCCCCACGTGTCCACTAGGGAAGCACTAGGGGAGCAGACAGGACCCTCTCAGACTTCAGCACCACAAACAGCATCACTCCTGTACCCTGTCAGTGCTATAGGGAACTGCATTGCACACCCCTGCGCTATTAACAATGATTCCCTTTGCTTTTGCTTCATTTATGAGTACAATCATTTTCCTTATTGTCCTGACTGAATAAAACTTCCATCTTTAACAAGAATGAACCCATCCAATTGCTACAGCTTTTGCACTGGACTGCATCAGTGTGCGAAGCCCATACGTTCTATGAGATCTGTTCTTCTTCAATATAAAATCTAACTCGTGATTGTGAAGGGAGTAAACGGTGTGAGGAAATTTTAAAGGGAGAGTAATGTTTCTATTAAAGTGCAGCTCCTAGTCTTTATAGTTCTTATAACATGTAGCGCTACATTTTAAAGTGGAACTGTCACCTAGATTCAAACTTGTATAGTGGATTTTAATAGTTCACCCAACATTAGAGCTGAGTGTATTTTGTAAATAAAATTGCTTACAAGTGCAGATATTAGCCCATCCAAATCGGGCACTTCTGCGTTCTGCGGGACTGAATGTCCTGCTTGACTTCCCAGCTGCCCCAGGAATTGTGTTCACGCTGCCCTTCGAAGCTGCGTTTCTGTGCTGTAGCGTTACAGCAAACTCCGTGTACAATGCTACTGAGGTTGCAACCTCCACGCACCAACCCTAGTAGCATTGTACACGGAGTTTGCTGTAACACTACAGAATATGCATTCATCCTCGGCTGACAGGCAGGACGGAGCGCGGACATCTTGCTATAGTGACGTCCACGCACCTGCACTGTCAGTCCCTTCCGGAGCCGAATGGCTCCTAGCAACGCCTCCTACAGCCTTCTGGGACTGACAGCGCAGGGGCGTGGACGTCACTAGGGCAAGATGTCCGCACTCCGTTCTGCCTGTCAGCCGAGGATGACTGCATATTTCTCCATAACCAGGTAATAATTCTGGCGACTAGCGCTACTAAGCAACTAGTCGCCAGATAGGGAATTATTACAGACAACATTTGTTAGCGGTGTTAGTTCCGCTTTAAGACATATTGGGACTGCAGGTATATTGAACAGGATCTGTGAGCGAGGGGAATCCTGTCTGCTGTGTGAGACCCTCATGGTTTCTCCTGTCAGTGTTTAGCTTTTTAGATGGCAGATTTAATACTCGAAGTCCCTGTGGTTTATAATTATGAATTTGCCAAGTTCAGGTGTTTGCTGTTAATTATTATAATTTGCTTGTGCTTTACACAGTCATCCATCTAACAACAATATGAGCAAAAGGAGGAGATCATCGCTTGGAGAATAATACACTCACATCCGCTTGCCTTACTAAAGGTTAACTCCTTAACGACTGGCCGACATGGCGGGCGGCTGGTCATTAAGGTCAATGGGGCATTTTTTTCTCCAGTGGATTCCTCTCAGCGACCCCCGAATTCCATGACGTGCCAGGACCATCACCAGTCTTTAAGCGCTGGCCAGGCGTGACGATCCTAGCACGTCAAGGGTCGTTAATGAGTAAAATAGTTATTTTGTAAAAGGGAACTATCACCCCATCTAAAGTCCATCCCACCTAATTAGACATCTAGTGTTAAGCTTAACATTCTGTTATGTAGCATAAAGACCGCATTAGTCAGAAATCCTTCCTCAGCCGACACTAACGGCCAGGCAACAGCACTCTAGAGGCATCTGCGCTGTCAGTCCCTTATGGTACTTTAAGGTAACATGCAACGCCTCCTAGAGGAGACTGGGACTGACGGCGCACAGATGTCTGTAAGCAAAGATGTCTGCGCTGTTGCATGGCCGCCAGTGTTGGCTGAGGAAGGATTTTTGACTAATGTGGTCTATATTTTACATAACAGTTTGATTGTTAAAGGGATAGTAATACTTCGTTTTATCTTTATTTTATTTTGTAGGCGTTAAAAAAACATGAAGAGCGATATAAGTCTTATCTCTCAAGCCTTTATGGGTTGAGAGATATTCACAAGCAAAGTTTCCCCTCCCACCCCTTTTACCTAGTGTAAGCCATCTCTTCTCAGATGTGGAATGCAGTCCATAGACCAGACAGATAACAGCAGGGGACAATCTTCTTCCCATGAGAACAATGAAATCCCTGCCGCCCTTGACAAGTTTTTCAGGTTTTTCCCTTATCTTAATTGAAGATTGTCCCTCTCTGCAGTCTACCTGGGCACCTCCCTTCTGATCTGGCTGAGCAGTGTTACATCAGTAAAAGGGGCGGGAGGGGGACACTTTGTCATTGAATTACTCTTGAACTACAACTCTGACAGAATTGAAATAACACTCTCTAAGGTCCAAATACTATGATGATTAATTAGAGCTGCCTTTATTATGAAACATTACTATCCCTTTAAGCTTATCGCTAGATGCCTGATTAGGTGGGGTGGACTCTAGGTGGGGAGCTTGTTCCCCTTTAAAAGAATAGAAATTTGTATTTGTTCCCTATGGTACAGTTGGTTTGCACCAGATTCATTTCAGTTCTTCTTAGGACGTCAGCTTCAGTGTCTATGATGAGGAGGTGTGTGATTTTCTGTGTTTACGTTACACGTTTGCTTTTGATGAACGACGTTGTGCGATGTTTGTGTAGAATTACACTCACAGTCCTCGTGCATTTTGCCACCTGTCGATAACTTGCTTTTGGCAGCAACAGACATCGAACAGTTGAAGAGGCTCCTGAGCCAATTTTCAGAGCACAGTGAGAATTCTATGAGCCCTTAAAGGGATAGTAATGTCTGCTGTTAGGAAAAGTTAATATTGTAGACATTATAAGTTCAATGATGTATGCGTTGTCTCTCAAACATGCATAGCTGACACCAGGAGATTCGGGTCATGCTACCCAACGGCAGCTCTTCAGCAGAGCCGAAATAGCGCTATCTAAAAAGAAATACTTAATTGGAACGGTCTACAAAGTGTGTCTGGTTTGCAAGCACACTTTGTAGACCGTTCCAATTAATTTATATATTTTTTTTTAGATAACGCGATCTCAGCTCTGCAGCAGAGCCGCCTGCTGGTCCCCTGACCGGGATCTCCTGCTGTCAGCTAGAAGCTGACATCAGGAGAAAGGGAGAGAGGGGCGAACTTTGAATCTCTATATCTCTCAAACCATAGCGATTTGAGAGATCGGGTTTGGAGCATATTTTTTTTTTTAATGTTTACAAAACTGGTGATTTTTTTTTCTTGGGACATTACTGTCCCTTTAATGTCTACAATATTAGTTTCTTAACATCAGGCATTACTATCCCTTTAACCCTTTGAGTGCCAGTGGGGTACACAACACATTGCAGAGCAATGCTTTGTGTACCCCTCTGCACGCAAAGGGTTAATACACTTATTCCCTTTCTGTTACTCAATAAGAATATTCCAGTTATAACAGATGAGAGTTGGTACCGTGTTAGCCATAGAAATACTGGAGGCAAATATCAAGTTGATACTTTTATTGTCTAACTAAGCAGATGTAGGATGCAAACTTTCAGGACTTCTTAAATGGGGATCTCTCACCTAAATACGTGTAATGCTCATTAGTTACAGTATTTATCTAAAACACTGAAAATATTGTTCACTGTATTAAAAAAGTAGTTACATGCGCAAAAATTAAAGTTTAAAAAGTGTCCGGCAGCCTACTTCCGGTTTGCCGAACTTTGCCGACCAGCTCCGTTCCACTACCCATCATCCTCACATGACAGAGGCTGTCTGTCACTAAAGTGGAGCGATCGCATTGGCTAGATATCGATCTCTGCCAATGCGATCGCTCCACTTTAGTGACAGACAGCCTCCGTCATGCGAGGATGATGGGTAGTGGGACGGAGCTGCCTCTGGTCGGCAAAGTTCGGGAAGCCGGAAGTAGGCTGCCGGACACTTTTTAAACTTTAATTTTTGCGCATGTAACTACTTTTTTAATACAGTGAACAATATTTTCAGTGTTTTAGATAAATACTGTAACTAATGAGCATTACACGTATTTAGGTGAGAGATCCCCTTTAAGTCTATTCATCAGATAACACGCCTCTAATCTGCTTAGTTAGCCAATAAAGGTATCAACTTGACTATATTTTCCTCCTATATTCCCATTGTATCACTGTTTTTTGAATGGTTCATTTTCAGGCGTTCCGGCGGTGAGCACTCTAAATAACAGGTGTTAGATGTCTAAAGCGTGTTCATTTTATAGAGAAGCATAGAAAATATTGCCAGCAGATAAGAACCAATTGCTCCATCTCGTCTGCCCTTTTCCCTGTCTGTATAAAAAACTCAGACTTTTGTTCTTAGAACAGCCAGGCAGGATTTCTCAATAGGCAGAGTAGCAAGAGCTGTAGATTTGGAGGGGCACCTCAGCTGTGCTGGCCACACCCACATTCTGAGTTGTGGGAGTGGCCAGAGTCATCTAAATGTCCCTGTACCAGCTTTATAATCCTTTAGTTTAATGAATTGTACATTAACCATTTGAGTGCCAGATAGATATCCATCACAATGCTATGCGTTGGATACCTCTATGACATTCGAGGTAACATAGTAACATAGTAAATTAGGTTGAAAAAAGACACAAGTCCATCAAGTTCAACCTTCTCCTCATACCCCAGTAACTGAGAATTTTATAGCTTTCCTGCTACCAATTAACTTAGTCTTTATCAGACCTTCCTGATCTGACTACTAATCAGCAGTATAACTCTGTATGTTCCCTTTTGAAAGAAATGTATCTAATCTTCTCTTAAATGTGTCCATTGTATCTGCCATAACTACCTCCTTGGGCAATGAATTCCACAATTTAACAGACCTTACCCTAAAAAACCCTTCCTCTGCTGAAGTTTAAACCTCCTTTCCTCTAATCTCAAGGGGTGTCCCTTGGTCACCTGATCAGGCCTTGGAATAAGTACCTCACCGCAGAGATCCTTGTATTGACCTCTCATATACTTGTAGCTCTTGAAAGGTCGCACGCAAAAGAGCACGCAACCATTTAACACTTTAACCATGTCGCGTGGATAAAAATAGCGATGTGACAATCTCGCAGTGCACGACAGCGTGAGATTGTCAGGTCGCCTAGTCAAAGGTCGCGTTCAATAGTTATACAGCCGGTGATTCTCTTCAATCACCTTCCATTTGAGCCTTAACAGTTTTTCCCTTTTTTTTTTGTTAACTTTCCGCCGGGGCAGCCTCCTTCCGCAGCTTTATGAACAGACTATTGTAACAAAACCCCTACACAAATACGTATGTGAGCCGATCCTGCCTCTCCCCTATTCTGCATGCTCCACTTCTCCCTGTCATTCTGCACTCTGAGAAGGGGAGAGGTAGGATCGGCTCACATACGTATTTGTGTAGGGGTTTTGGTATAATAGCCTGTTCATAAAGCTGCGGAAGGAGGCTGCCCCATCAGAAAGGTAGCAAAGAAAAGAGCAAAACTGTTAAGGTTCAAATGGAAGTTGATTGAAGAGAATATCTGGCTGTATAACTATTGAACGTAACCATTGATTAGGCAACATGACAATCTTAAACTGTCATGCACTGCAAGATTGTCAGGACACTATTTTTATCCACGAGATATGGTTAAAGTGTTAAGTGGTCGTATGCCCTTTTGCATGTTACCTTTCAAAAGTGAACCGGCATCCGGAATCCATTCAAAAGGTCACATAGAAACCGTTGTGTGCCCGCACAATGCATTAACCATGTGTCCATGGTTAAAATGGCGACATGACAATCTCGCACTGCATGAAAGCGCGAGATGGTCATTTCGCTTCCTGAACGGCGCTTCAGCCCGCATTGATGACAGGTGCAGATACAAGAGAAGAAAAACAAGAGACTGTCGTGCTTATTTGAAGAAAATGAACCCGTTTTACATGCCACAGCTAGTGGTTGTTTGCTATTGCTAGGAACTGTATTTGTAATTTCAGCTTTGTTTATACAAAGTTTAGCCCTGACATCTGTACACAGTGACAAGTCTGTTTATCTGAATGGCATGTTTTCTATATATAAGCATTAACATACATTAGAAGGAATTATCTTTCCTGTATGATCTCACCCAGTAATAGTTCTTACGATAGATTAATTTTTCTACAGACAGTAAAATAGCTCTGTTTTTTTTTTTTTATTACGAAGAGCACTTCCAAATATCAAGCATTAAACCTTTGAGTGCCTGAGGGGTACGCAACGCATTGCTTTGCAATGCGTTGCGTACCCCTCTGGCACTCAAAGGGTTAACCTCTACAACACGTTGTACAATAAGACAGAAAGAATTACTCATTATGTTATGTTGACAGCTGTCCAAGGAACGGTTTACTTTTAAAAGTTTGCACGCTGAAATGACAGATTAACCATGTCGCTGTAATAAAAATGGTGACATGAGAATCTCAATACTAATAAAAATGTGAGTGTGGTGGGGATAGAGGCTCAACAAATACTAGTACCGTGCCTCTCTCACCAGCACACGCACATGAACCGTGCACACCATTCCAAAATACCACAGGAACTAGCAATATACAATAGGTCTAAATACCCACTCCTTATGTCCCAATGGCTGGTCTATACAACCCCACCACAAGTAGTGTTAGTCTCCCAATACAAAATGAACTGGACAGAATGAAATGAGTGTTAGTTCATGAGGGATGAGAACACATAACAGTGATCAATACAGTGGCACACACGATGAACACATGAACATAAAGGAATGGAATGGGATAGCTAACTTGAGACCTAATCCTATGCAGTTTCTCTGGTGAATTCCAAATGCCGCTTCCCCACAAAAGTACCTGTTCCTTTAACGATTTCAGAATTAGAGAAAGGAGCGCAAAGGGATCACATCTGAAAAATGCCCAAAATATATATAACTTGTTCCCAAGGAGTATAAACGAACCCACCAGAACCACATAAACAATAGCTGATACACCTCTAGTCCTCGCGTCCACCTTTAATCCGGCCTATCTTTATCCAGTGATTTCCATAATATCGTAATAGCCTTAGACTGTCATCATATATCCAACCGGGCTGGCCACTCCACGTAGTTCCGTACGGATCTTCACTAAGGCTCACATATAAAGGAATCAAGGTAGATATGCATGCAATGCTATTCCGGTTAGCGTTCCACTCTCCAAAAAGCCGGCATGTACAGGGGGCGTGACTTTGAGGTGCTCGCTTTCACATCAAGGTCTGGACTTATTTCCAATTTTCAATTTCTCAACGCGTATCGTGGCTATCTCACCACTTCCTCACCCTACATAAAAGCGCAAAGTTCTTATGTCGCCTCTTTAAAAGTCGCTACCTTCAATTTAGTGGCCGCAGCATGCAAATGCATGAAATGAGCAGCATACTACAAGTCCCATCATCCTTACCTTGCCTGGTGGTGTGATTGCATTTCACAAGTGGCCGAACATAGCTTTGGTTGAGTGCTAGAGGAGCTGTGAATGAGCGGGGCAGTGCTTATTCTCTGCTCCTCTAGCACTCAACCAAAGCTATGTTCTGCCGCTTATGAAGTGTAATCACCACCAGGCAAGGTAAGGATGATGGGACTTGTAGTAAACTGAAGGTAGCAACTTTTAAAGATGTCAGGATGATGGGACTTGTAGTAAGCTGCTCGTTACATGCAGTTGCATGCTGAGGCCACTAAATTGAAGGTAGCGACATTTAAAGAGGGGACATGAGAACCGCGCGCTTTTATGCTTGGTTGTCACCTTCTCACCAAGCTGCTTGGCGATGGTCTCGTAGCCCATTCCAGCCTTGTGTAGGTCTACAATCTTGTCCGTGACATCATTGGACAGCTCTTTGGTCTTGGCCATGGTGGAGAGTTTGGAATCTGACTGATTGCTTCTGTGGACAGGTGTCTTTTATACAGGTAACAAGCTGAGATTAGAAGCACTCCCTTTAAGAGAGTGATCCTAACCTCAGCTTGTTACCTGTATAAAAGACACCTGGGAGCCAGAAATCTTGCTAATTGATAGGGGGCCAAATACTTATTTCACTCAGTAAAATGCAAATCAATGTATAATTTTTTTAAATGCGTTCTTCAGGATTTTTTTTGTTATTATTCTGTCTCTCACAGTTCAAATTAACCTACCATTAAAATTATAGACTGATCATTTCTTTGTCAGTGAGCAAACGTACAAAATCAGCAGGTGATCAAATAATTTTTTCCCTCACTGTATGCAGGGTGAGATAATCATGTCGTCCTTTAAATCCATGTGACAGGTTTAATGCAGCTTCTAGCCGCTCGATATTTAAAATGCAATATTTTAAAAGTGGACCCTGACATTCAATGGGTTTAAGCAACAATAACGCCTAAAAAATGAAGTTGGTTGATATAACTTTAAATACCCATAGCATATGTAAAAATAATTATTCATGTGGTATATCCTTAAAGGGATAGTAAAACTTCGTTTTATCTTTATTTTATTTTGTAGGCATTAAAAAAACATGAAGAATGATATAAGTCTTATCTCTCAAACCTTTATGGTTTGAGAGATATTCACAAGCAAAGTTTTCCCCTCCCGCCCCTTTTACCTAGTGTAACCCATCTCTTCTCAGATGTGGAATGCAGTCCATAGACCAGACAGATAACAGCAGGGGACAATCTTCTTCCTATGAGAACAATGAAAGCCCTGCCCCCCTTGACAAGTTTTTCAGGTTTTCCCCTTATCTTAATAGAAGATTGTCCCTCTCTGCAGTCTACCTGGGCACCTCCCTTCTGATCTGGCTGAGCAGTGTTACATCAGTAAAAGGGGCGGGAGGGGGATACTTTGTCATTGAATTATTCTTGAACTACAACTCTGACAGTATTGAAATAACACTCTCCATGGCCCAAATACTATGAAGGTTAATTAGAGCTGCTTTTAATATGAAACATTACTATCTCTTTAAAGGGATAGTAATGTCCCACAAAAAAATTTTGCAAATTGTAGTCCTTAAAAAGTTGACCAAAGAGTAAAAGAAAATGTATCTCTCAAACCGCTATGGTTTGAGAGATATCTGCAGGAAATCACGAACTTTAAATGCAGATAAATACAGTCCTAAACTTATCTTTTAATGCATGTGTAAAATGTCATACTCTGAGAGCATTTATTTAATTTTTGTGCTGTTTGTAATGCTATTTAAGAGATAAAGATAAAGTTAATTAACATGATTAGTGCCTGCTGGTCTTGCATTCATTTTGTACATCCCACCTACAATACTCTGATCACTTGCATGGAATCGCATGTCCACGTTCCTCCTGCAATGATATGATGACTACCTTAGAACGGTTCACTATGGAAATGTCGCCACTATTGGGTGACCAACCAAATGGCGCATTAAACATGTCTCTGGGATGAAATGACCTCAATAACAACATCGCACACATCAGAATGTAACCTCTGCTGCCTGTTGCTCATTTATTTGATTTGTATGGTTTTGGCATGCACACATAAGTAACGCTCATTAAAATTAACCCTTTGAGTGCCAGAGGGGTACACAACGCATTACAAAAGCAATGTGTTACGTATGCCTCTGGCACTCAAAGGGTTGACTCCCTAGTGCTTGACAAACTGCCTGCTACTCCACCTCTCTGTACTGATATGGCATGCACACATAAGTAACGAGCATAAACGTTAACCTATTAAAAATTAAGCTATTTTCAGAGTTCTACATGGTGAAAAAGCCAAACAGAATCTTGTTTTATTAAAACATAAATATCTAATGAGCTGATCAATACTTACAATCAAAAAACTCAGGATATCATCTGAAAATAGTTGGTTAGTAAAGTATATATTCACAGTCCAATTAAGTCAATACTTACAATGTGTGCGATACAGGAGAGAGGTGGAGCAGCAAGCAGCAGCTTGTCTGGCACTGGGGGGGGTCATTTTTGTGAGCATTAATTTTCTCCGGCACTAGGGCGGTTAATTTTTATGTGCATTACTGATGTGTGCATGCCAAATCAATACAAATCATAGCAATGAGCAGCAGGCAGCAGAGGCGACAATCTGATGTGTGCTATATTATTATTGCAGCCATTTCAACCCGGCAACATGTTTAAAGCGGAACTACCACATTAAGTAAAGTCGCCCTGCAATACTTAGGCAGGTGGCAACTAGCTTAATAATAGTTATTTTACCTCTCAAAAGTAGCCTAAGCTTCCGAGACCAGAGGCCAGGCATCAGTGCAGACATCTTGTCTGTGTGCCTGAGCTGTCAGTCCCGGTCTCCCTACAGATACATTGCACCGGCCCCAATGGCACCGGAAGGGACTGACGGCTCAGGCACGCAGGCTGCACCAACCTGGCCGTCATTCTCGAAAGCTTAAAGGCGATGTTTACCCCCTTCACAACATTGCCTAAATCTTTTCCTTAACAATAATAAATAATGGAAAGTGTATCCTTTAAAAAAAAATCCGCCCGTTTGGAGAAATTCAGAGATTAAATGTACCTCTGTACCTACTTCTGTCAGACAGTGCTCACCGGATGTGTACCGTAGTCTGAGCTTCTCTCCAGCCTCCTCCGATGACGGAGGTTGTCTGTCTCTAAGCTGGAGCAATCTCATTGGCAGAGATCGATTTCTGGCCAATGAGATCGCTCCAGCTTACAGACAGACAGCCTCTGTCATCGGAGGAGGCTGGAGAGAAGCTCAGACTACGGTACAGATCCGGTCAGCACTGTCTGAAGGAATTAGGTACAGAGGTACATTTGATCTTTGAATTTCTCCAAACGGGTGGATTTTTTTTTTTTTTTTTAAATGATACACTTTCCATTATTTATTATTGTTAAGGAAAAGATTTAGGCAAAGTTGTGAAGGGGGTAAGCATCCCCTTTAATGATTACTTTACAAGTGGCTACTTTTAAGAGGTAATATAATTATTATTAAGCTAGTTGCCACCTGCCTAAGTATTGCAGGGCGGCTTTACTTAAAGTGGTAGTTCCGCTTTAATGTGGGCGACATTTCAAAAGGATACCCCTTAGAACTGTATTTGTACATCCCTCCTACAGTGTTTTGATTACTAGTATGGGATCATATTCGTACATTACTCCTAAAGTGAATAGATATCTAGCTTGGAATCGTATATATTTGCATCCCTCCTACAGTGAATTGATAACTAGTGTGGAATTGTATTCGTACATGACTGTTACATTGATTTGATCACTAGCTGGAACTGTATTACTGCATCCCTCCTACAGTGTTTTGATGGCTAACAGGGAATCACATTCATACATTCCTCTTACAGTGATTTTTTTTTATCACTGCCGTGGAATCGAATATATTCATTCCTCCTGCAGTGATTTGATAAGTGGTACTTTATTTGTATATGGCTTCTACAGAGTTTTGTCACTAAAATGAAATATGAAATTATATTCGTACATTCCTCTTACAGTGATTTGATCTCTACCCTGGAATCATATTTGTACATTCCTCCTATACTGATTTGATCACTAGAGTGGAATTGTATGTGTGCATCCCTTCTACAGTATTTTGATCGCTAGTATGGAATTGTATAGTATATCCCTCCTAGAGGGCTATGTACGTTAGTATTGGGATTAATATTTAGTTGGGGCTTGTTGATCCAAGGAGAAATCTGATTACCATTTGGAATCAAGAAGGAATTTTTCCCCCATTCAAGGTAGAATTTGAAATTGCTGTATTGAGGGTTTTTTTGCCATCTTTTGGATCAACGATGGTAAACAGGAATAGGAAAAGGGTTGACTAGATGGACGCAAGTCTTTTTTCAACCTAAATTACTATGTTACTGTGTTAGAGTTTTTTGATCACTAGCGTGCCAGAAGGGTATCCATCACATTGCTTTGCAATGCATTGCATACCCATCTGGCACTCAAAGGGATAAATCTTTTTTGTCAGTTCTTCTACAGTGATTTGATCACTTATGTGGAGTCATATTTTTACATCCCTCTTACATTGTTTTGATCATGTTTGATCAGGGAATTTTGGGGTGACTGTATGATGGTGATTTTGCACCAACTCAGTTGCTTGCATCTTTTTTTTGTCACTACATCTGCCTAATGTCAATTTACCGAACTATACACCCCAAATCTTCCCCTTACCTCAATTTTGTATCAAGAGGAGGACAGTGGGGCAGTCTACTGGTGGTTTATTTTGTTTATTTGTTCTTTGTCTTGTGTATGGTTATGTGTTAAAGGGATAGTAATACTTTATTTTCACTTATCCCCATTTTATACAACTTAAAAAAAGATTGTTAATACCCCAAGAACACGTAGAAGACCTTTGAAGTGAATTTTTTTTTTTCATTAACGAGATCTCGGCACTGCTGGAGAGCCGCCGGATGGCCCCAGAATCGGATACCCGGGCAGTCTGCAAAACGCTGATATCGGGGAAAGGGGAGGGAGGGTGAGACTTTGAAATTGATTTTCTCTCAATGCGATTTGGGGCATTAACAATCTTTTTTAAGTTGTATAAAATGGGGATTAGTAAAAGTAAGGTATTACTATCCCTTTAAACAAGGGTTAGCGATAATGACATACGCCATGTTGGTGTGCTTGCTTAGAGACTGGAATACGGTACTTGCTTGCATCAAAGTCCTAATGATTTTAATCTCTTGTTTGCTAGAGGAGCCTCCAGCTACTTGGGGAGTGATAAAAATTTGATAAAGAGCTGATAAAGAAGTGATAAAGTGGTGATTAAGTGGTGATGACTTCTCCAGTGATATCACTTCTCCAGTTCCTATGTTATTCTGTGGAGCCTATTCACTATGATCTCCAAAGCTGAAGAAATCTTAGTACATAGACTCCATAGAATAACATAGGAACTGGAGAAGGGATAAACTGGAGAGGTGATCTGGTTAAAGGGATAGTAATGGTTAATTTTAAGTTGATTTAATATTGTAGACATAAAAAAAAGATTAACATTAATGTAAGTCTTATCTGTCAAACTTTTATGGTTTGAGAGATATAACTTGCTAAAGTTACCTTTTCCTGGCTGTTTTGCTCAAGTCTGCCATCTAGCTGACAGCTGCAGACTCCAGTAATTTGACCAGACAGAGGCTCTACAGCAGAGCTGAAATCACACTATTTAGAAATAAATACTTCATTGGAACAGTCTACACAGTGTGCTTGCAAGCCAGGCCCACTTTGTAGACCTTCCAAATTAAGTATTTATCTTTAGATATTGTTATATTGGCGCTGCTGAAGAGCCACATCTGGTCAAGCAACCAGAATCTGCTTCTGGCAGCTTTACAGTTCGTCAAGCAGAAAGGGGAGGGACCAGAGAACTTTATTTTCCTATATCTCTCAAACCATAATGGTTTGAGAGATACAAATAAGTGAAAGTACTCTCTTTTAATTGTATATACCATATAGTTAATACTTTTTTCTGAAATTACTATCCCTTTAATGCTCACATGTTACGGTTCATGTAGTGCTGTATATCAATCCTATCCTACTTGTAGTTCAAAAGTAATTCAGTGTCAAACTATTCCCCTCCCGCCCCTTTTACCTCTTGGATGCACCTCCCTGCAGATGTGGAATTCGGCCTCTTTATTGGAGGGGCAACCTTCTTGCTGTGAGCATAATGAAAGCCTGACACCCTTGACAAAGGAGGACAGGATTTTCATTATGCTCACTGTAGATTGCCCCTCACTGCGTGCTGTCCAGACTGATTTGGGGAGCTCATTATGTAGTTAAAAGTGGCTGGAGAGCTATACTTTAAAACTGAATTACTTTTGAACTACAAGTAGAACACGATTGATAGACAGTGCTACATGAACCATAATAGATGATCATTTATTGGAGTTACATTTATTGGCATCCATTACTATCCCTTTAAGTGACTCGGTCACCTGTGCTTAATTAGGGATCTCCTTAACCCTTTGAGTGCCAGAGGGATATGGCTTTGCTTTGCCTTATACTCATCTGGCACTCAAAGGGTTAAAGCAGAACTACCACATTAAGTGGCACTGTGGGGGTTCATTTTTATGAGCATTAATTTTCTCCGGCACTAGGGCGGTTAATTTTTATGTGCATTACTGATGTGTGCATGCCAAATCAATGCAAATCAAATCAATGAGCAGAAGGCAGCAGAGGCGACAATCTGATGTGTGCTATATTGTTGTTGCAGCCATTTCAACCCAGCAACATGTTTAAAGCGGAACTACCACATTAAGTAAAGTCGCCCTGCAATACTTAGGCAGGTGGCGACTAGCTTAATAATCATTATTTTACATCTCAAAAGTGGCCTCTTGTAAAGTAATCCTTAAAGGGATAGTAATACTTCGTTTTAACTTTATTTTATTTTGTAGGCATTAAAAAAACATGAAGAACGATATTAGTCTTATCTCTCAAACCTTTCTGGTTTGAGAGATATTCACAAGCAAAGTTTCCCCTCCCGCCCCTTTTACCTAGTGTAAGCCATCTCTTCTCAGATGTGGAATGCAGTCCATAGACCATACAGATAACAGAAGGGGACAATCTTCTTCCTATGAGAACAATGAAATCCCTGCCCCCCTTGATAAGTTTTTCAGGTTTTTCCCTTATCATAATTGAAGATTGTCCCTCTCTGCAATCTACCTGGGCACCTCTCTTCTGATCTGGCTGAACAGTGTTACATCAGTAAAAGGGGCGGGAGGGAGATACTTTGTCATTGAATTACTCTTGAACTATAACACTGACAGTATTGAAATAACACTCTCCAAAGTCCAAATACTATGATGATTAATTAGAGCTGCTTTTATTATGAAACATTACTATCCTTTTAATCTTCTGAGACCAGAAGCCCGGCATCAGCGCAGACATCTTGTCTGTGCGTCTGCTCTGTCAGTCCCGGTCTCCCTACAGACGCATTGAGCTGGCCCTAACAGCACCGGAAGGGACTGATGGCGCAGGCTCACAGACTACACTATCCTGGTTGTCCGTCTTAGAAGATTAAGGATTACTTTACAAGAGGCTACTTTTGAGATGTAATATCATTATTATTAAGCTAGTCTCCACCTGCAAGGCAACTTTACTTAAAGGAGCAGTAAACTTTTTTTTATGAAAAACTATATATTGTAGGGATTTTCCTACTGAGTAAAATAAGGGTACTCCCACTGCTGGAAAATTTATATTTCCAGAGTTATTACAGTTTAAACCCATGTTTTTTTTACATTAGCAGTGCCCTCTAGTGATCAAATTCTAATTAGATTTCCTGTTAGATTCTAATTGAGAGGAAAGTCAGAAAAGTCAGACACATACAGTTCTCCATAGAATGTGATAGAAACTGCTGAGTCACTTCCTGTCAGTTAGAACTATCAGGAAATAAACACAGTAAATTCACTTCCTGGTTATTTAAACTGCTATAAATTTTGAAAAAAAAAATCTGACAGTGATGGGAGTGACCTTGTTTTATTCAGTAGGAAATGCTCTATAAAATATGTATTTTCATAAAAAAAAGTTTACTGCTTCTTTAACGAGGTAGTTCCGCTTTAAAATGTGACCTGTTGTTGTGTCCCAAGGACTAAAGCTGAAATCACTGACTTAAAGGGTTAATGAGAGAAGAATGAACAGTTGTGAACCCCTTGGATGCTAGACAAGACTAAAGTGTGTTGCTTTGCAATGCATCGGAGTCCTCTCCTGCTTTCAAGGCGGAATAAAAAGGCACTTTTACAGAACTTGATGTGAAATAAACTTCCACAAATTCCTTCTGATTTAAATTGTTCTTAAATTGGTCTCCAAGTGATTGCTTCTACAAAGTTACATAATAACAACATAGTTGATGAGGCTGAAAAAGGCAAGCATCCATCTTGTCCAGCCCTTAGTATATCACACCTGTTAGTCCAGAGAAAGGCAGAAAAAAATTCTGTCCTGACTCCAAATGGCAGTCAGATATTTCCCTGGATCAACAACCTATCTGCTTTGAAACAAATTGCCATAATTCTCAATGGTGTTCTGATCTAGAAACATAGTCATTACTTTTTTGAAAGCAATTACAGTATCTGCAAGCACAGTATCCTGAAGCAAAGAATTCCAGAACTTTACTGCCCTTCTGTAGAAAATCCCCACCTTTTAATCGAAAATGCTTTTTTTTTTCCAGTGATAGATGATCTCTTGCTTTTTGCTCAGCTCTTTCAGTAAATAGTTCCACAGAGAGTTTTTTGTATTGACCTTGAATATATATGTAAATGGTAATCATATTACCCCTTAGACGTCTCTTGTTTAATGAAAACAAACCCAGTTTGGCTAGTCTCTCTTTGTAACTCAGGTGCTCCAATCGCTTTATCAGTTTTGTTGTACTTCTCTGTATTTTTTCCAGTTCAATAATGTCTTTTTTTAAGAAATGGTGCACAAATTGTACTCCATATGGTATACAAAGCCTAACCAATGATTTAGATCTAGTTATATAATATTAGTATCCCTTGCATCTCTGCCTCTTTTTATGCAGGCTAGTACCCTATTTGCTCTTGCAGCAGCTGAGTGACTCTGCACACTGCTGTGAAGTCTATCGTCTATCAGTTCTCCTAAATCTTTCTCTAATGAGGATTCCCCAAGTTGTTCCCCATTTAATAGTATCAAAGTATTTTACCAGGAAAGATACATTGAGATTGTCTCTCATTGTCAAGTATGTCCTGGGAGTATAGCTATTGTTAACAGCATGAAATTCACGCACTACCACTGAAACAAATTCTCATGGATCCATAAACAAAACCACAACCTTTATTCGTAACAATGAGCATACCCGTACAGTAATCTCAGTCAGCACTTGTGGCAAATGGAGAGACTTGTAAGCTATGTGTACAAACAGGTGTACAGAGAAGGATCTCAGACTGATCCACGCATTTCACATTGATAACACATACTCATGATCACTCATATAGATATTGCTACCCAATTTAATGGTACTCATTTTATCTACCGTGGATGGATGAAAGGCTGAATCGACCCTGCTGGCACTAGAACCTGTGACATTGCAGTTTGAACAGATTGTACAGCTGGTGCATTAACCAACTGAGCCATCTCCCCAGCTGTGGTTCTATGTAGCATGTTTGTTGCTGTAGCCCAAATGCACCTGCTGCTTTTCTGTCCATTCACCTAGTTTTTCCAAATCTTTCTGCGGATAAACAACATCCAGCCCTGTATGTATTTCCTTGCACAGCTTAGTGTCATCAGCAAAGATTGAGACACTGTTTTAAATAAATAAAAAGCACTGAGCCTGGGACTGAACCCTAAATGCATCGGAGGACATTCTAGGATTCAAAGTATTAACGGTCCCATTTAAATAATTGGGATTTCTCATGTTTTCTCCTATGGTGCATGACAAGAACATCGTCAAGTCATCCCGATCTCCACACACCCTTCTCCTCCCTTAATAAATACCACAGAGGCTATCCGGATGGGTGAAAAAGGCCACAGCATTTATTAACATAAGTATCATTAACTTAACATTTATTAACAACATCCGTAATAAATTATAACATCACTATAACCTATACCTTACCATAACAAAGATAACATTTTAGTGCTTGTCAGAACGTCACACTACTTGACTGGGGGCCATGCCACCATCCAACCCTGCCCTATTTGAACGTGGCAAGTAATAGCCCACCAGCCGTAATTTCCTGCCCCTTGGGCCCCATGCCTAAGAGTCTTAAACCCGTACCATCACCACAACCACCTGGCTTGCCCAGCAAGCACCCGCCGAGCTGTGACAAAACCGCCAGCACATCCGACCACCCACGGTCCCCACCACCGCATGCCCAACACCCCTTGCACTGAAAGGAACCACACTCCAGTGGACCAAAAGGCACGCAGCAGGGGCGGGCAGGTGGGGACCACAATCCCTTGCGGCCGAAGGATCCTGTACCCCGTCACTTCCTCTTCCTTCCGGGCTTTGTCATGCCCCCTCTGCCTACTCCGTTCGGCTCCGGTAGGCTGTTTTGTATTGCCCCAAAATTGCATCTGTTTACCCTACTGAATTACACCTTGCTTGTGGTATGACTATGCTGCAGTGTTTACTGAGCACTCATTCATTATTATAGTTGGTAGCTTCTGCTCGATTACATTTCATGTGTCTGAGCCTGTTACCGAGACATATTGTGGCTGCATAATCTAACATCCTATAGAGTCATTTATTATGTGCTACTCAGAAGAACAAGCAATACAAAGAATGAAAAAAAGAAGTCTGAAATTATAGATCTTCCTTACACGATCTCTTCTTGCTTAGAAGCAAAACCCTTGTCTCCCATTTAGAACTGTACCATCCTATAACTCATTCAGATTCTGTGAATGTGCATTGCCAGAAAGATTGAAGTTCCATTAACACAATATTCAAATTGATGTATTGGGCAGTGCGAATTGAAGTTTTTCCTAAAATCCATTGTAATATATCTCTGCAGGATAACTGTATGCTATGTGTAAGCAAGGGGAATGAGATGTGAATGATAGAGAGCTGGATGGACTCTATTCTAGCAGAGGAGCTAACAAAAATAAAAGTGTTTCTGTCATTGAGAACTCTTTTGCTGTTTGATAAGCTTTTGGTATGGATTTCTGTACACATTTAATAGTTTTTACAAAGCAGCACCAATAGATAATAGTGTCTGATTATTCCATTAAATGTCAGAGATGTCCCCAACTGATAGCTGTGTACACACAAGCACATGCACACACATTACTCAACACATACATACACACATATACAAATACATACAAATACACATTTACACACGCATACGCATGCACATGCACACACATTACTCAACAAATACATACACAAATACATACAAATACACATTTACACAAATACACACACGTATACATACCAATACACATTTACACACACGCACATGCACACACATTACTCAACACATACATACATATACAAATACACACACGTATACATACCAATACACATTTACACACACACACACATGCACACACATATGACCCAAAAGGTACATGCACAAATATATATATATTTACACACATGCACATACACATATGCACACACAAACCCACACACATGACACAACATATACTTACCCAAACACATACACTAATAAATACAAATACAACAGGCAGCTGGACTGCAAGACAGGCAGACAGACAAACAGATAGACTGATATATGCAGATAGACAGAATAATGTCCTTAAGGTGTCATGAAGAGGGAAAGGTCTGCTCAGATCATTAACGTCATGTCCCAGAGGTTGTTGATAGCCTTTGCTGAACAGTAGGTCCAGATTTCCCATTAGGCAAGGAAGGCAGTATCCTAGCATAGCTCATTATCAGTGAAGCCTCAGTTTTGCTGGCCAAACCCACAGTGATGAATTGTGGATGTGGTCGGTGTATAAAATAAGCTAGATAGGTGTATTCTGGAGCAAACTAACTGTTCCACGGGAGATTAACCCTTTGCAGTGTGTTGCATACCTCTCTGGCACTGAAAAGGGTTAATAACAATTTCCAAAACTCCCATTGATTTAAATGGGGCATTTAACCCTTTGAACATTAAGTGGTCTCCGGGTGCATTGCGATTGCAGTTTGTTAGTTTGCTGCGGAATTGCGTTTGTTCATTTTATTGAATACGGACCCTAATGCTGTGGCACCAGATGTTTGCTTCTGGTTTAACCATCTGAGTGCCAGAGAGGTATCCAACTTATTGGGGGAGATGGGGAGATGGACTAAGGGGTGATAAAGAGGTGATAAAGTGGAGATGACTTCTCCAGTTCCTATGTTATTCTATGGAGCCTATGCACTAAGATCTCTCCCAATTAAAATATCTTAGTGCATTGACCCTATATAATAACATAGGAATTGGAGAAGTTATGTCACTGGAGAAGTCATCTCCACTTTATTGCCGATTTAACACACTTTAGTTCATCTCCCCCCTTGTGGTGCAATGTGTTGAATACCTCTCTGGCACGCAAAAAGTTAAGCCGAGCCTCTTCATTTACAGAATGTATTAGTAGCCAATTTGCTTGATGATTTGGACTAGTGGTGGTCCAAATTTTGGTCCTCAAGATCTGCCAACAGTGCATGTGTTCAGGATATCCCAGCCGGAGCATCTGTGGACTAATTACTATCTCCGTCACTTTAATTGGGCCACTGGTGCTCAGTCAGGGATATCCTCATAACACTCACTGTGGGTAGATCATGAGGATCAGGTCTGGCTGCACCTTATTTGGACAGTTTACTTATTAGTTGATATTTTCCTCCTATACTGATTAATTGAGGAAAAGCAACGCGTTTTGCAACCCCCTGGCATTCAAAGGGTTAACTCTGAGTGCCAGAGAGGGGGCATCCAACGCATTTTTTTGCAATACAGTGGGTTCGCCTCTGGCCTCAAAGGCTTAATGCGATATGTTCATAAGAATAGTAAAGCGAACCAAATTTACCGTAGGGGAAAAACATTACAATCACAAAAATCCCTATTGATTTAAATAAGAATTGTTAAAGCGGAAATTTCAGATCGTACTACGTCACCATGCAGTCATTAACCGCATGGCGACTAGCTTGGAAATCTAGGTCTTACCTTTAACCCTTTGAGTACCAGAGTGGTACGGAATGCATTGCTTTGCAATGCATTCCGTACCACTTTGGCACTCAAAGGGTTAAAATATACCACATTCTATAGAAATCCTTCCTGTTTGGGGACTGATGGGCAGGTTAGTGCGATCCGCGCTCCTGTTCCATCAGTCCCTTCCGGTAACCATATGGTGCACTGCAGTGCTACTCAGTGGAGACTGGGACTGACAGTGCAGGCACGCGGACAAGATGTCTGCACTGTAGCCTGGGTTCTGGTCTCCAAACGGGAAGGATTTCTTTAGAATGCGGTATTTTTTAAAGGTAAAACTTTGATTCCCAAATTAGTCTCCATGCGTTTAATGAATACATGGCGACTACTATCTGAAAATTCCGCTTAAACACCTTGTATGCTAAAGAGGTCTACAGTGCAGAGCGAAGCAATGATTGGACATGTCTCTAGCATTCAAGGGGTTAATATCCCCATTCAATTCCGTGGGTTTAATTTAGTTCTTCCCTGTGGGGTATCCCAGAATTTCTACAATTCTATTTTGAAAACACAAACCTGTGGGCATTTTTTGTGCTGGGCTCTGAGTGAAATCGTATTGTGGGTGTAGCTAAGAGTGGAATTGTATTGTGGGTGGGGCTAGGGGTGGAATCATATTGTGGGTGTGGCTAGGGGTGGAATCTTTTTTTGTTGGGGCTAGGGGTGGAATCGTATTGTGGGTGAGGATACAGGTAGAATTGTATTATGGGTGTGGCTAGAGTGGAATCGGATTGTGGGTGTGGCTAGGGTTTGAATCATATTGTGGGTGGGGATAAGGGTAGAATAACATTGTGGGTGCGGCTAGGGTTTGAATCATATTGTGGGTGGGGATAAGGGTGGAATAACATTGTGGGTGTGACTAGGGTTTGAATCACATTGTGGGTGGGGATAAGGGTGGAATAACATTGTGGGTGTGGCTAGGGGTTGGAGTCGTATTGTTGGTGGGGCTAGCAGTGGAATTGTATTGTGGTTGTGGCTAGAGGTGGAATAGTATTGTGGGTGTGGCTAGGGTTTGAATCATATTGTGGGTGGGGATAAGGGTAGAATAACATTGTGGGTGCGGCTAGGGTTTGAATCATATTGTGGGTGGGGATAAGGGTGGAATAACATTGTGGGTGCGGCTAGGGTTTGAATCATATTGTGGGTGGGGATAAGGGTAGAATAACATTGTGGGTGCGGCTAGGGTTTGAATCATATTGTGGGTGGGGATAAGGGTGGAATAACATTGTGGGTGTGACTAGGGTTTGAATCACATTGTGGGTGGGGATAAGGGTGGAATAACATTGTGGGTGTGGCTAGGGGTTGGAGTCGTATTGTTGGTGGGGCTAGCAGTGGAATTGTATTGTGGTTGTGGCTAGAGGTGGAATAGTATTGTGGGTGTGGCTAGGGTTTGAATCATATTGTGGGTGGGGATAAGGGTGGAATAACATTGTGGGCGTGGCTAGGGGATGGAATCGTATTTTGTTTGGGGATGGGGTGGAATCGTATTGTGGGTGGGTAGTGGAATTGTATTGTAGGTGTGGCTAGAGGTGGAATCATATTGTGGGTGGGGCTAAGGGTAGAATCATATTGTGGGTGTGGCTAGGGGTGGAATTGTATTGTGGATGTGGCTGGGGTAGAATCGTATTGTGGGTGTGGCTAGGGGTAGAATCGTATTGAGGGTGGGGCTTGTGGTGAATTTGCATTGCGGGTGTGGCTGGGGGGGGTGGAATAATTGTGGGTGTGGCTAGGCATGGAATCATATTGTGCTTGGGGCTACGGGTGGATCATTTTGTGGTTGGGTCTAGGGGTGAAATTGTATTGTGGGTGTGGTTGGAGGGTGGAATCGTATTATGGGTGTGGCTAGGGGTGGAATCATATTGAGGGTGTGGCTAGGGTGGAATCATATTGTGTGTGAAGTGTGGTCATTTGGAAATCCATTTTATCATAATTTAAAAAAATTATAATGTTCCAATATTTATTACACATGCAAGCATTAATAATACAAAACTGGTAATATTTTTTTATTTGAAAACCAACAAATTTAATTGCCTTAATAAATAATAATTAATTTTATTTTAACCATTTTTTTTAACAGAAATAGCAAAGTAATAAGAAAGATTCCCCGTTTACCCCACCTGCTTTAAAGTTTGCATATTTGAAAACTGCATTAAAAACTGTCTGTATGTCATGTTAACCAAAAGCCCAGCAAACATACAGTTCAGGAGATAGTCACACTTATTTCATATGCTAATTTATGTTAATTGTGACACTTTGTGGCATCAATTACATTTAATATGCTAATTAAGCTAATCAATTATGTTGCATATGCTAATGAAGCCTTTTCAATGATGTGCCACATGCTAATGAAGGTTTCAATTATGTTTCATATGCTAATGAAGCTTTGTGCAGTACCAGGAAATGTTTACTTTCACTTTGCCCAGAAATACAAGTATAAATATCTCCTGAACTGTACATTTGCTGGACTTTTGGTTAAAATGACATATACTCAGTTTTTAATGCAGTTTTCAAATATGCAAACTTGAATTAAGGTGAAAATTCCACTTTAACACTTTGATTGCCCAAAGGGTTGCCTGACACATTGCAGAGAAATGCAATGAACATCCTGTGAGCACTTAACTCTTTGAGTGCCAAAGGGGTACACAGCGCATTGCAAAGCAATGCATTGCGTACCCCTCTGGCACTCAAAGGGTTAAAAGTCTAAATATACCACGCTCATTTTTTCAGGTAATTTTGAATTAAACCCTTTGAGTGCCATAGATGTACCCAGGGCATTGTGTTGCAATACACTGGATAACTTGCTGGCACTCAGAGGGTTAAAATGATATATATATATATATATATATATATATATATATATATATATTATTTTTTGTTATAATTTTGATTTCCCCAGGCATTTACTCTATAGCAGAATTTTATATTAATCCACCAAAATATTGGCAGCACCCACATCAAAAAGCCATTTTTCAGGCTGTTCCTTCACCGCACTAGTCATTATGGAAATGCATGAAAAGTGCTGATTTTGTCTTTTTTATCTGATCAAAAAAAAGAAAAAAGTTGGGATGTAAGTTTGTAACAAAATAATATGCAGAGAAACAAATAAAACCTGGCCTTTGTGCGATAGATACAAGAAGTGCGGGTCTGTTTGTCTATCAGAGCTTATTGAGCCAAGGAGCTTAGAAGTCTGCACAGTTGGCCGTAGGGAAATTACACAGTGTTGTAAGGAGAGAGGATCAAGCCAGATTCCATTTCAGAGCCCATAAGCTGTGCTTGCTGTGAAGACCACAAGGAAACTGCAAAAATAATAGCAATTATGGAGAATGTCAGTGGCAGTGGATTATACTCATACAGGCTCCTTTCCCTTAACCCCCCCGGAGCAACGCATTTCTATGCAGAAAACTGCATCTCATTAACCCCAACAGTTCCAGGAGGGTGTGCATTGCAAAAACATTGTACATCTCTCTGGTTCTCGCAGAGTTAAAGGAACAGTGAGACTTCCCAATAATAATCCTTCCGTACCCCACTTATCATACCTGTGAACTCTGTGGAGATCTTCTCCAGATACTGCGGTTTTCAGACTGTATTATTAGGTCTCCATCCAGGAACAGAGGCTGATTCTCCAAATTGGGGAGTTCTTCTATAACCCTGCCCACTCTAAACACTGTTCACCCGGTATCCTTTTAAAAGGTTTCACACAAAAAAGCGTGCAACCACTTGACTCATTAACCATGTCTTCTGGTTAAAAATGGCAACATGAGAATCTTGCACTGCTTGACATCGCGGGATTCTCATGTTGCCTATTGGATGTCGCATAGAATAATTATAGAGCTCTTTTGCGTGTGACCTTTTAAAAGTGAACTGTTCACCCCGCTCCTGCACCATTCTGCCCACTGTGCCACCCATTTCATAGCAAATTCCTCCTTTCAACCACCAGATATGCCCACCTCATTAAGCCCAACCCACAAATTGTTTTGTTTGGACAGTCACCTCCTCAGCTCTACAGTGTTTCTCTGGGAACACAGCACAAGAAGGATACCAGGTATATACTATTACCTTACTCTTCTGCATAAAATCCTTATGGCCCCTATGAATCAATTTGTTGGGTATTGGGTGCCCAAACTTCACTTTTGTGAAAACATCCCCCCCAATTCACAGTGGAAATAGTCACCTCTCAGAAAGCACCTGGACGCAGCAGGTTCACTACTGAATTGTCACCCACTATTGGGCAACCAACAAAAGGGCGCATTAAGAATGTTGCTTGGTTGAAAAGTGTGACAGTGTTTGATCCTGTTGCCTACATGGTGTTGTTCTGTTCTTACATATAGAATACTACAGAGATGGGAAGGGTGATAGCAATCCAGGATTATAGTGGATGCTGTAGTAACTCAATCATAGCAAAAAATGTGGTAGCAATGGGAACGGCCCTTTACACTTATGTGGTTGTCATTCTGATGTCTCAATACTTAATAGTAATACTTTATTATTTCTGTCCCCCATATTGTAGATATTTGCAAAATAATTTAATAGCCCCCAGGTTCATCTCTCAAACCTTTATGGTTTGAGAGATAACTGAAGGCAAAGTTCCCCCCTCCCTATCCCTTCCCTGAAGTCAGAGTTGTAGCTGACTGCAGGGGAAGTCTGTCGTACGACAGGCTTGTGGAGACAAAAAGAGTTGTGAGGAGCACACATCAAGCACGAACAAGATTAAGTGTCTTGTTCTAAGGCATGGTAGCCTCTCAATGGTGCTACAACTCACGTTTTTCACTCCCACCTGCCATTGCAGAGAGGAAATCTCCATGTCCATATCAGACTGGTCCCGCCCACAGACAGTCCAGCTCCGAAATGTCAGGCAAATCCTCTCTGCACGAGAGAAACGGCAAAACCACAGACGTACATTTCGGCCTATGTGAGCCTCGTCAGTGTGGTGCAGCCGAATCCCTCTAGGCACATGGAAGCAAGGGCCCATGCCTGGTACGACAGGCTTGTGGCTCTGCAGCAGAGCCGCGATCGTGTTAGTGAAAAATAATTATTTCACTGAAACGGTCTTCTACGTGTGCTTGCAAACCAAGCACAAACCAAGCACATGTAGAAGACCGTTTAAGTGAAATAATTCTTTGTCACTAATGGGATCTCGGCTCAGCTGCAGAGCCGCAAGCCTGTTGTACGACAGACTTCCCCTACAGTCAGCACAACGCTGACTTCAGGGAAGGGGGAGGGAGGGGGAACTTTGCCTTCAGTTATCTCTCAAACCATAAAGGTTTGAGAGATGAACCTGGTGGCTATTAAATTATTTTGCAAATATCTACAATATGGGGGATAGTAATAATAAAGTATTACTATCTTTTTAAGCCTACAACATCAGATTGATACCTATTTCAACCATGCAACATTTTCAACCATGCAACATTTTTAATGTGTAATTTTCAGTGCACCCTTTTCAACCTGACAACATTTTTAATGCTCCCTTTTGTTGGTCGGCCATTAGTGGGTGACAATTCAAATGGATACCGAAGCAGCATGCTGGAACTTGGATGTGTCCTGGGATAGCAAATTTCAAGTTGCAGCATGCGTGATCTGCATGGCAGCCTATGGACTACTGCACATATTGCTTACACAAGAAGTGATGCATGTGAATGTCAACCAATCAAATGTCACTGACATATAAGTGTACTGGTCCCCAATTCACCAAAATAAGGCATCGGGCGTGCGTAACCACACACTGGCCAAATAGGCCTCTCCCCTGAAATAGCAGCAGCAGCCGCCTCTAACGACCTCAGTGACAGAGTTCCCACAACACGGAGACACCGCCATCCTCCAAAAGCCTGTGAAACACATCCAACAGCGACTCAGAGGAAAACATAATTACAGGTTCTACTGCAAACATCACGACTCCACGCTGTCCACACGATTTATTATTAGCAACTCCTTATATATCCCCCCAACAATCTCACTTACTACAGCCTCCCTCTTCATTTTGCAGGACCAATCACTCCTCTCCTTACTTGGGGTACCCTCAGCCTAGACATGCTTCCCCTTCTTAGTCTCTTCACTGGGGGGGAATTCAGAACACAGAAGTAAGTGGGTTGGCATGTGTAAAATACAGTGTGGCCAAGCTGCCACCGTAAACACAGCCTAATTAGAATGGCACATCATGTCCATGGAGGCTGACTTTGTTTGTTGCCAGACTCCAAGATCCCAGACTTCTCACAATGAAGCCTAACTTAACCCTTTGAGTGCCAGAGGGGTACGGAACGCATTGCAAAGCAATGCGTTCATTACCCCTCTGGCACCCAAAGGGTAAAAAGGGATAGTAATACTTTGTTTTATCTTTACTTTATTTTGTAGGCATTAAAAAAACATGAAGAACGATATAAGTCTTATCTCTCAAACCTTTATGGTTTGAGAGATATTCACAAGCAAAGTTTCCCCTCCCGCCCCTTTTACCTAGTGTAAACCATCTCTTCTCAGATGTGGAATGCAGTCCATAGACCAGACAGATAACAGCAGGGGA
This sequence comes from Rhinophrynus dorsalis, assembly GCA_037306005.1. NCBI lineage: Eukaryota > Metazoa > Chordata > Amphibia > Anura > Rhinophrynidae > Rhinophrynus > Rhinophrynus dorsalis. The sequence goes on along the minus strand of JBBDGT010000432.1, from coordinate 23,118 downwards.
CAATCTTCTTCCTATGAGAACAATGAAAGCCCTGCCCCCCTTGACAAGCTTTTCAGGTTTTTCCCTTATCTTAATTGAAGATTGTCCCTCTCTGCAGTCTACCTGGGCACCTCCCTTCTGCTCTGGCTGAGCAGTGTTACATCAGTAAAATGGGCGGGAGGGGGATACTTTATCATTGAATTACTCTTGAACTACAACTCTGACAAAATTGAAATAACACTCTCCATGGTCCAAATACTATGATGGTTAATTAGAGCTGCTTTTATTATGAAACATTACTATCCCTTTAATATGGAGACTTTATTGTACACAGTTTGGGGCTCTGGAGTCCCACAACAAAGAATCATGTCTATCTCCACAGATATGACATGTGGTATTAAATAAAGATTCACTTCGGGGAACCAGTGAGCTCAGACTGACTCATAGTTAACATTATGATTCTCTTCCTACATGAAGGTAAGAGCCAGACGTCTGTCACTACGTGTGATTCTTTCACAGATAGATTTTACTAAACCACCGAAAGATATGTATTGAAAGTAAAGAAAATGTCTGTGTATCAAATCCTAATTTTTACCAATGAATAACCAATGATGGAATACAGATAATAGGCAGAGGGGGTTTTAGTTGCATATTGGTGATGAGAATCATTAAGCATTACTATCTATGTAAAAAGGGATTTAACCTGTTGATTGCTAGATAGGTCTTCAACATGCTATTTGCCCTTGTGAAGATCCCAAAAAACTCCCAATGCAGGTTAGTTTCTCTGTTTCCAAAACAGCCCAGGGATCGGGCCAACCTAACACATTATGGGACTTATAGAAAGACAGCAGATCATCAGATCCGGGGCAGACCCTGTGCACTATACAGAGGAATTTAAAATTCCTGTTCAGTTAAATGGGGCTTTTTAAAAAAACAGAATGACAACAGAGGTGTAGCTAGACGTCACCTGGCTCTGGAGCAAAAATTGCCATGGCCCTCCCCGATCACGTTGCCCCATTGGGTATCTCCACAATGTCTCCAATGTCCACCTCTCCACATTGCCCCCAGTGTCCACCTCTCGACATTGCCCCCAACTCTCCACATTGCCCCAATGTCCTCCTCTGCACACTGCCCCAACTCTCCACATTGCCCCTAATGTCCACCTCTCCACATTGCCTCCAACACTCCACATTGCCCCAAATGCCCACCTCTCCACATTGCCTCCAACTCTCCACATTGCCCCCAACTCTCCACCTCTCCACATTGCCCCCAGTGTCCATCTCCTACATCCCTAGTGGCAGTAGAGATCTGTGCCTCCTTCTTCACATACCTCTATTAAGAGCTGGAGCTCCTGCACGGTCCTTTCTTCAGTAATGCAGAGTGCTGGGAGATTATGTCATTTCCGAGCGCTCTGCATTGCTAAAATGCAGATAGAAACATAGAAACATAGAATTTGACGGCAGATAAGAACCATTCGGCCCATCTAGTCTGCCCAATTTCCTACTGTGTAAAAAACACATAACCTCAAACCTTTTTTGGTCCTTGGTCTTTTCTTATGTTAAGGACCGCCTTATGCCTATCCCATGCATGCTTAAATTCTGTCACTGTATTGACATCTACCACTTCTGCTGGTAGGCTATTCCACTTATCTACTACCCTCTCAGTGAAGTAAAACTTTCTTACATTACATTTAAACCTGTGTCCCTCTAGTTTTAGACTATGGCCTCTTGTCCTAATGTTTTTACTCTTTTGAAATATACTTCCATCCTGTACTTTGTTGAATCCCTTCATGTATTTGAATGTTTCTATCATACCCCCTCTCTCTCCTCCAAGCTATACATGTTCAGATCCTTTAGTCTATCCTGATATTTCTTTTCCTGTAGACCAGTCACCATTTTAGTAGCCCTTCTCTGAATTTTCTCTAGAGTATCTATATCCTTCTGGAGATGGGGTCTCCAGTACTGTACACAATACTCTAGGTGAGGTCTAACTAGAGATCTGTAGAGTGGCATGACCGCTTCCCTTTTTCTGCTACTAATGTCCCTAGCTATACAACCCAGCACCCTGCTTACATTCCCCACTGCTTTATTACATTGCCTGCCTACCTTTAAGTCATTAGAAATAATTACTCCCAAATCCCTTTCCTCTGTTGTCTCTGACAGCACAGTAACCTTAATGGTATATTTTTCCTTTGGATTTTTATGTCCCAAGTGCATTATTTTACATTTATCAACGTTAAAGTGCATCTGCCACACTCTTGACCATTCTTCTAATTTACCTAAATCATTCGCCATTTGGCTTTTCCCCCCTGGAATGTCTACCCTATTGCAGATCTTTGCATCATCTGCAAAAAGGCATTCCTTTCCTAGAAGACCTTTTGCAATATCTATATATATATAAAAGAAGACTTTGTGCCTGCCAAAACACACCCAGGGGAGGCATAAAGCAGGAGTTACTATTCCTATTGGGTGATTCAGTCATGCAGGGAGTTGGCCCACCCCCACTATGCAGCCCGCCCACCACTATCAAAGTCAGAAAAAAACAATATGGCCGCCACTTGCTCCTACACCACAGACAAACACACATGCCCCACTCACACAGCACCACACAAACACACACACATGCCCCACTCACACAGCACCACACACACACACACATGCCCCACTTACACAGCACCAAACAGACATGCTCCCACTCACACACACAGCACCACATACACACACAAAGCCAGAAATACATATGGCTGACACACACACACAGTCACTCACCCTGACTCCCAGAGGCCTCAGCAGGACCTGTACTGCAGCACCAGAGGAACAAAATTGCACTCAAAGGGTTAAGGTAGGTCCTCATTACTCAATTATTTCTTCACTGTCATCATTTGCCATGCAAGACACAGGACAGACAGCCATCAGATTCACACTTAACCCACTGACTGCCACAGGGTTGTGTATCAAGTCTTACCCCTCAGGAAGTGTGTTCAGACCCCTCACATTGTAAACTTGCATTTCCCTCCCACTTCTCCTCCTTCCCCAGCCTATTACTAACACTTTTCCATATTTATGTTAAGCCCGCCCCTACTCGCGATTAAGCCCCGCCCCCTTTTAACCCAGATTGCCCCATTGCTCTCTCCACATCAGCACCACATGAGGGACTCCACAAGTAAAAGTTCACAGGTATTACACACTCATACACACACTCACACAGCACCAAACACCCATACACACACACAAAGCCAGAAAGAAAGATGGCTGACACACAGTCACTCACCTTCACTCCCAGTGGCCTCAGCAGGACCTGTAGTAAAGCCACTGAACGGTGCTGCATCACCAGGGGAACAAAATGGCACTCAAAGTGTTAAGGTAGGCCCTCATTGCTGAATTACTTCTTCACTGTCACCATTTGCCATGCAAGACACAGGACAGACAGCCATCAGGTACACACTTAACCCACTGACTGCCACAGGGTTCTGTATCAAGTTTTACCCCTCATGGAGTGTGTTAAAAACCCCTCACACTGTAAACTTGCATTCTCCTCCCACTTCTCCTCCTTCCCCAGCCTATTACTAACACTTTTTCACATTTATGTTAAGCCCCGCCCCCTACTCGCGATTAAGCCCCACCCACTTTTAACCCAGCTTGCCCCATTTGTCTCTCCACATCAGCACCACATCAGTCCCCTCTAGGGACTCCACAAGTCAAAGTTCCCAGGTATGAACACACTTCCCACTGCTATTTAACTCTCACATGCCTCTCTATACCTTAACCATTTGAGTGCCAGAGGGGTACACAACTCATGAGCACATGTGTTTCTGCTCATATATGTTGCGTGTCTGTGTGTGTACATCTCTGTTACATATGTGTGTCCATGTGTGCATCTCCAGTGTGTCTGTGTGTACATGTGTTTTGCATGTCTCTGCCGCTCACTGTGTGTATGTGCATACCTCCCAACATTTCACAGGGCCAAAGAGGGACACGTTAGTTTTAGGTGATATTTTTGGGGGTGTGGCTGGTGGGCGGGACGTTAGTAAGAATTTTTAGGTTATTTCATGACCTGTTACTGGCTATTTATGTAACTGAATAAATGATTTAGTTCAAGACCAAAGTATTTAATTTGCACAGACTAATGTATAAACACATATACTGAAGTTTATTGCTTTATTGCTGTACAGCAAAGTAATACACACCACACAGTCAGGGCTGGTGCAAGGATTTTTGCCACCCTAGGCAAAACCTAATTTTGCCGCCCATTTTGCTCCGCCCCTTGTGTCCCACCCCTTTATACCCCGCCTACTTATACCCAACCTCTTTTCATGATTGTCCTCTCTCTGCCCCCTGAGCCACTCTGCCCCTGTTCTGGAGATGCCTGTAAGAGATGCCCCCCACCAGCTCCAACTTGCCCCTTATCAGCTTCACTTTGGCCCACCAGTTCCACTTTGCCCCTATCAACTCCAACTTGCCCCCATCAGCTCCAACGTGCCCCCACCAGCTCCATTTTGCCCCCTCAGCTTCACTTTGCCCCCTCAGCTCCACTTTGCCCCCTCAGCTCCAACTTACCCCCATCAGCTCCACTTTGCCCCCCATCCTCTCCAACTTACCCCCATCAGCTCCACTTTGCCCCCATCCGCTCCAACTTGCCCCCACCAGCTCCACTATGCCCTCTCAGCTCCAACTTTCCACTATCAGCTCCACTATGCCCACAGCAGCTCCAACTTGCCCCCATCCGCTCCAACTTGCCCCCCCATCCGCTCCAACTTGCCCCACAAGCTCCACTTTGCCCCCCCTCAGCTCCACTTGCCCCCCCTCAGCTCCAGCTTGCCCCCCCTCAGCTCCACTTTGACCCCTCATCAGCTCCACTTTGACCCTCGTCAGCTCCACTTTGACCCTCATCAGCTCCAACTTGCCCCCATCATCTCCAACTTGCCCCCACCAGCTCCACTATGCCCCCTCAGCTCCAGCCTTCCCCTAACAGCTCCAACTTGCCCCCATCATCTCCACTTTGCCCCACATCTGCTCCAACTTGCCCCCTCAGCTCCACTATGCCCCCTCAGCTCCAACTTGCCCCCCATCATATACCTGTATCTCCCTCGCAGTCTTCTCTTCAGTAATGGAGAGCGCGGCGGGAGATCATGACTCCCAGCGCGCTCTGCATTACTAAAGATCCGACCCAATGAGGGAGCGCTGTAGCAACACAGACCTGATTGTGTTGTGGTTCCTGGCATGGTGTTTGTGGGCGCACCTCTTCTCCGCTGCATGCCCGCGCCCCCAGTACGTGTGCGCCCTAGGCCGGCGCCTACCTCGCCTATAGGTGGAGCCGGCCCTGCACACAGTCTGACCTCCTAAAAAGAGGGACAACAGGGTGGGAAAGAGGGACAGAGGGATTTGGCCCTTAAAGAGGGACACTTGGGATGTATGGTATGTGTCTGCCTGTATGCTGCATATGTCTGTGTTTATCAGTGTGTCTGCATTTCAAACACGTGCGCCCAATGGTCATAACATGACGGGCAACGCCGTCCCATGTTGCTAGTCACTAATAAAAAGTTCAGATGAGGGTGAACTCAGCAGCTAGAGGTCTGTGGCACTGGTCGGGAATGGGGGAGGGGGGTTGCAGGGAGCAGCCAGGCCCCTGCAGTGACGGTCCCAGTCACAGGTGCGACCCCTGTTGCTTTGCCACAGAATGACAAATAGATCTCCAGCACATTTTTTCAATGCACTGCAGACACCTCTAGCATTCAGTTGGTTAAGAAGCCAGATTTCAATTTTAATTCCTTCCCCCCGCCCCTGCAAGGCCTCTTAGTGTACCATGCACTTACCTGGGAACCTTCTTGCCCCAAGTCCCTGGAGAAACTGCAGACCTCAGGATTGGGGTGTCTAAATTATGAGTTTTGTGTAATTATAGGTGAGGCTTAATTGGGTGGCATGGATGATTGACTGAAAGGAGGCGCTTACTATGAAATGGGTGGTACAGTGGGCAGAATGGGACAGGAATGGTCTGAACATAGTGGAAAGTGTGTGAGGTTATAACTGAACCAACCAGGCCAGAGAATCAGCCTCTTTCCCTGGAGACCTGTTACTTCAGTTAGAAAACAGGAGTTTCTGGGGCAGATCCGGAGAGTTCCAAAACATGGCCATGCAGTCAAAGTGCACCATTACTAGGGCTGCCACCTTTTCTTCAAAAAAATACCAGCCATGTCATTCCTTCCATAGACTTAACACGGGGCAGAAGCCAATTTTTTACCTGCCTGCCGCTAAAATACCAGCTGGGTGGCAACCCTAACCATTACTAGGGAGATAAACACCATTATATACTCCAAACTGGCAACTGGCAAGATTGGGGGCTTTAAGAATAAGAACTAGGGCTTTCGTTTCCTCAGCCAGTACTTAGCATCACTAAAAGTACAAAACAAACACATGCGCTCAGCTCTCTTACAATATATTATTCTAACAGTGTTAACTAAAAAATAGTCCCACTAATAGTTCTCTGACTATGTTGCTGTTTTTCCTTCTGGTTATGGTATTACCATTTCACAGATACCCACATAAAATATATAAGAAAAGGCTGACAGAGCACATTGTCTCTGAGTGTAGTAGTTAGTGAATATTATAATACAGCAGTCTTCTACACCAGAGGTTCTCAACTCCTGCCCTCAGGACCCACTAACAGGCCAGGACTTAGGGATTTCTCTGCTAGAGCACAGGTGTGGTGATCAGAGGCTCATTCACATTGATTAACTCACCTGTGCTGTAACAAGGAAATCATGTGATCAGAGGCTCATTCACATTGATTAACTCACCTGTGTTCTAACAAGGAAATCATGTGATCAGAGGCTCATTCATACTGATTAACTCACCTGCTCTCTAACAAGGAAATCATGTGATCAGAGGCTCATTCACATTGATTATCTCACCTGTGCTCTAACAAGGAAATCATGTGATCAGAGGCTCATTCACATTGAGTAACTCACCTGTGTTCTAACAAGGAAATCATGTGATCAGAGGCTCATTCACATTGATTAACTCACCTGCGCTCTAACAAGGAAGTCACGTGATCAGAGTCTCATTCACATTGAGTAACTCACCTGTGCTCTTAAAAGGAAATTATAAAATCCTGGCCTGTTAGTAGCCAGTGAGGGCACTGGTTGAGAACCACTGTTCTGCACCAACCCTTTGACAGGTAATCACACTTTTTAGAGGCTATCTAACCTCTAGTATACGTCACACACACTGGATTAACATCCCTGTTTGGCAGTCTCTCTCCCATTAGTGGGGGATCACAGGTATTATGTACACCGTCAAGTTGTCACTGTTATACATCTGCTAGATAGTACACCTTACAGAAGTAAGGGGCCAGCTCCCAGTGGGCAGTGGGGGAATATAAAAGAAAAGGGGGAGGAAACATATCTAGGGAATCTATACCCGGTCAGGGTATATATAATGGTAAAAATATAACTAGATGACGTATTATAATATACATTTTTATATTTTAAAACTACAAATAATAAAAAAAAAATAATAAATGGAGATATATAAAATGATAATATGGGTTTTGTATTGGAACCCAGTAGTTATGTGAGGAGTAAAACAAGACCATACAAGGTCGTGCTCTACGCATTGTGCGGATATACATGCCACTTTGTCAGGAGTGAAACAATCTGTACATACACTGAATGATCTTCTGCATTAATAACTGGCTCATTTTATTGGTGTCCAATCACAGCAACCCAAAGTGCAAGAGAATCCGCTTACTTTCCTCTTCTTCTCCCTGCCCTCGACCACTGGAACTCAAAATCGTACGTTAACCCTTTGAGTGCCAGAGGGGTACGCAACGCATTGCAAAGCAATGCGTTGCGTACCCCTCTGGCACTCAAAGGGTTAAAACCGTTGCCTTTTTCTTCCTTATAGAGTCGCTGACAAGCTTAAAGGAGCAGTAAACTTTTTTTATGAAAAAAATATATAGTGCAGAGATTTTCATATTGGGTAAAATAAGGGTCCTCCCACTGCCGAAAGTAGGGTTGCCACCCAGCCGGTATTTTACCGGCAGGCCGGTAAAAAATTGGCTTCTGTCCAATGTTAAGTCTATGGAGGGAATGCCATGGCCGGTATTTTTTTTTAAAAAAAAGGTGGCAACCCTAGCCGAGAGATTTATATTTCCAGAGTTATTACATTTTAAACCCATGTTTTTTAACCCCTTCCTGACAAGTGACTTACCAGGTACGTCACAAAAAAATGTCACTTAGTGACAAAGGACGTACCTGGTAAGTCACGGAAGTCATTCGCTACAATGCAGAAAAAAAAAACCCGTCGTTAAGTGCCGGCCGCGTGCGCTCGCGGCCGGTCACTAAGGGGTTAAATTAGCAGTGCCCTCTAGTGGTCAAATTCTAATTAGGTTTCCTGTTAGATTCTAAGGGAGAGGAAAGTCAGAGACATACAGTTCTCCATAGAATGTGATAGAAGCTGCCTGTCACTTCCTGTCAGTTAGAACAATCAGGAAGTAAACACAGTAAATTCACTTCCTGTCAGTTAGAACTATCAGGAAGTAAACACAGTAAAATCACTTCCTGATTATTTAAACTGCTGTAAGTTTTGAATAAAACATCTGACAGCGATGGGAGTGAACTTGTTTTATTCAGCAGGAAATGCTCTGTAAAATATGTGTTTTCATAAAAAAAAGTTTACTGCTCCTGTAAAAGCTAAAGAATCAGCCAACTAGATTCTTCCAATCTCTGTGGTCCACTACTGCACCGCAAAACCAGAAGTTAAGCCCCTTACCTCAGTTCTTGCTTACGGAATGTTTCTGGAATAACAATCCAAGATAACCACCTATTTTTGTGTTATAATTAATGTATTCCATGGAAGATTACTGATTGTTCCATTAGTATATTAATTAATTTCATCTTATTTTTGTTATATAGGGAATTAATAATATAACAAATTCCATGAAACTATGTGTTCCAATAATAGAACACTAGATCCACGATAGGTACAATCTAATTATACCATTATATTCCTATGCATTACAGTCTACAACAGTAGGTGGATACAACATACCTCCCAACATTTCAAATGACCAAAGAGGGACAGTTTTGTTTTAGGGGGTGTTGCTGGGGGCGTAACTTGTGGGCAGGGCATTAGCATGAATTTTTTGGTTATTTCATGACCTACTGACACCTCTTTGTGTAAACTGAATAAGTGATTCAGAACAAGACCAAAGTATTTTATTTGCACAGACTAATTTAGAAACACATATACTGATGTTCAAACGCACATTAATGTGAGTTTTATTGCTGTGGTGCAATGTGATACACTTATATACACACCACAAAGTCTGATCTCCTAAACACAGAGACACCAGGGTGATACACTTATATACACACCACACAGTCTGATCTCCTAAACACAGGGACACCAGGGTGATACACTTATATACACACCACAAAGTCTGATCTCCTAAACACAGAGACACCAGGGTGATACACTTATATACACATCACACAGTCTGATCTCCTAAACACAGGGACACCAGGGTGATACACTTATATACACACCACACAGTCTGATCTCCTAAACACAGTGTCACCAGGGTGATACTCTTATATACACACCACACAGTCTGATCTCCTAAACACAGGGACATCAGGGTGATACACTTCTACACACACCACACAGTCTGATCTCCTAAACACAGGGACACCAGGGTGATACACTTCTATACACACCACACAGTCTGATCTCCTAAACACAGGGACACCAGGGTGATACACTTATATACACATCACACAGTCTGATCTCCTAAACACAGGGACACCAGGGTGACACACCACACAGTCTGATCTCCTAAACACAGGGACACCAGGGTGATACACTTCTATACACACCACACAGTCTGATCTCCTAAACACAGGGACACCAGGGTGATACACTTATATACACACTGCACAGTCTGATCTCCTAAACACAGGGACACCAGGGTGATACACTTATATACACACCACAAAGTCTGATCTCCTAAACACAGGGACACCAGGGTGATACACTTATATACATACCACACAGTCTGATCTCCTAAACACAGGGACACCAAGGTGATACACTTATATACACACCGCACAGTCTGATCTCCTAAACACAGAGACACCAGGGTGATACACTTATATACACATCACACAGTCTGATCTCCTAAACACAGGGACACCAGGGTGATACACTTATATACACACCACACAGTCTGATCTCCTAAACACAGTGTCACCAGGGTGATACTCTTATATACACACCACACAGTCTGATCTCCTAAACACAGGGACATCAGGGTGATACACTTCTACACACACCACACAGTCTGATCTCCTAAACACAGGGACACCAGGGTGATACACTTCTATACACACCACACAGTCTGATCTCCTAAACACAGGGACATCAGGGTGATACACTTCTACACACACCACACAGTCTGATCTCCTAAACACAGGGACACCAGGGTGATACACTTCTATACACACCACACAGTCTGATCTCCTAAACACAGGGACACCAGGGTGATACACTTATATACACATCACACAGTCTGATCTCCTAAACACAGGGACACCAGGGTGACACACCACACAGTCTGATCTCCTAAACACATGGACACCAGGGTGATACACTTCTATACACACCACACAGTCTGATCTCCTAAACACAGGGACACCAGGGTGATACACTTATATACACACTGCAGAGTCTGATCTCCTAAACACAGGGACACCAGGGTGATACACTTATATACACACCACACAGTCTGATCTCCTAAACACAGGGACACCAGGGTGATACACTTATATACATACCACACAGTCTGATCTCCTAAACACAGGGACACCAAGGTGATACACTTATATACACACCGCACAGTCTGATCTCCTAAACACAGAGACACCAGGGTGATACACTTATATACACATCACACAGTCTGATCTCCTAAACACAGGGACACCAGGGTGATACACTTATATACACACCACACAGTCTGATCTCCTAAACACAGTGTCACCAGGGTGATACTCTTATATACACACCACACAGTCTGATCTCCTAAACACAGGGACATCAGGGTGATACACTTCTACACACACCGCACAGTCTGATCTCCTAAACACAGGGACACCAGGGTGATACACTTCTATACACACCGCACAGTCTGATCTCCTAAACACAGGGACACCAAGGTGATACACTTATATACACACCACACAGTCTGATCTCCTAAACACAGGGACACCAGGGTGATACACTTATATACACACCACACAGTCTGATCTCCTAAACACAGGGACACCAGGGTGATACACTCATATACACACCACACAGTCTGATCTCCTAAACACAGGGACACCAGGGTGATACACTTCTATACACACCACACTGTCTGATCTCCTAAACACAGGGACACAAAAGAAAGAGGGACAGAGGGATGTGAGTCTCAAAGAGGGACTGTCCCTAATAAAAAGGGACACTTGAGAGGTATGTGTTTCTACAGATGGTCCTTTTTTGTGTATGTTCGCTAAAAATTCAGTTTTGCCCTAAACGTAGTTCTGGTAACCCATTGAGAGCCAGAGATGATACCCATCTGGCACTCAAAGGGTTAAAGGGTATATTATCATCGTTGGTCATATTTTCAACATCATCCATAAAGGATCTGCTTCTTAATTCTTCAAAGATTTCCAGGATCTTCTTTATCCACCTCTATTAGATTTTGCCCTTTCCTTTTCTTACTCATAAAGAGTAGGTTTCCTAGTAAAAAAAAAAAAATAAAATCATCAAGGGGTGCTGCAGGAGCAAATTCATCCCCTTAGTAAGAAGCAAAAACAGATTTGGTGAGATATCATCATTTAAAGTATTAAAGATGCCCTTCCTAGAACCATGTGTTGCAGTGCTTAGAATTTGCTTTTTGGGGAGTGTTTTTAGCCTCCTTTTTTCCTCCATCTCTATCCTCCTCTCTTTTTGTCTGAACCTAGCAACACCCTGTGTCTATGATGTGCTCTGCAGTGGTGACATTGACAGACACAGCACACATATGAACAAAGCCTTTTAGTACCAGTGAAGTGTGCAGTACAGTGCATTGCAGTATGATGCATACCCTTACTAGTGTTGAGCGAGCACCCCGATGCTCGGGTGCTCGGGTGCTCTGACCGAGCACCCCCTGAGGCTCGAGTGCTCGGCCGAGCACCCGAGCCCCATTGAAATGAATGGGGCGACACCAGGCACCCCCTGCTCTGATGAGGGGAGGGTGCCTGGTCAATGCCCCCTTCATCTCCGCTATGCCCCCTTCATCTCCGAATGCCCCCTTCAGCTCCGCAATGTCCCCCTTCAGCTCCGCTATGCCCCTCTTCCACAATGTGCCCCTTCATCTCCGCTATGCCCCTCTTCCACAATGTGCCCCTTCATCTCCGCTATGCCCCTCTTCCACAATGTCCCCCTTCATCTCCTCTATGCCATAGAGGAGATGAAGGGGGACATTGTGGAAGAGGGGCATAGCGGAGATGAAGGGGCACATTGTGGAAGAGGGGCATAGCGGAGATGAAGGGGCACATTGTGGAAGACGGGCATAGTGGAGATGAAGGGGGACATTGTGGAAGAGGGGCATAGAGTCTATGCCCCTCTTCCACAATGTCCCCCTTCATCTCCGCAATGCCCCCTTCATCTCCGCAATGCCCCCGTACCTCCAGTCCCTGGTGGTCCAGCGGAGCATCTTCGGATCTGTGCCTCTTCCGGCACAGATCCCCGCCACCCGAACATGGCGGGAGAGCACATGGCGGTACTCGACGAGTACCGCCATGTGCCGAGCAGAGCGATGCTCGAGCCGATCCGAGCATCGGCCGAGCACGCTCGCTCATCACTAACCCTTACCATGTGAACAAAGCCTTTTTGTACCAGTAAAGTGTGCAAAGCAATGCAGTGTAACAGCGGTGGACTGTCCTCCGTGGGCCACTTGGTCATGGGCCAGTTTGGGGTGATTAGAGGATCTCCACAATGTCCGACACATAATGTCTTATAAATGAGGGAGTGAGAAGTCTGCGTGAAAGAGGGATTAATAGACTGCGATGGGTGTGTGCGTGCGCTAGGGTGTGTGTGTGTGTGTGTGTGTATATATATATATATATATATATATAGAGAGAGAGAGAGAGAGAGAGAGAGAGAGAGAGAGTATATTGAGTTGTTAAGGTAGCAACCCAAAGAATGAGCACTCAAAAAGACTTATTAGATAAATATATAATGTTTTGTAGAGGAATGCACTGCTGGGGGGGTCACATTGACAATAAAATATTATATCTTTAGCTAATAAGTCCTTTTGAGTGCTCATTATTTGGGTTGCTACCTTAACAACTCTGTATACTCTATATACTTGTTTTATATAGCACCGAAGCATATTTATAGTTAATTGTTTTCCTTTATACGGGAGTGCCCATACTTATTGTTAATGAAAGAAAAAAATATATATATGTATATACACACACACTCAGAGGAATACCAGAGAGTAGGACAGTTATTAATAAGTTCCCCCTGTGCAGGTATTCAACTACAAAGCGCCCCTACAGTGCAATATGTTACACATCTCTCCAATTAAACAAATCCTGTTAGTGCCAGTGAAGTGTGCAGTTCAGTGCAATATGTTACACACTCCTTCCTTGTGTACAAAGCCTGTTAGTGCCAGTGAAGTGTGCAGTGCAGTGCAATATGTTGCACACTCCTTCTATGTGTACAAAGCCTGTTAGTGCAAGTGAAGTGTGTAGGGATATGCAGTGCATAATGTTGCATGCATGTGTCCAGCCTGAAAGGGTTAACTGTGTTTTACTTGCCTTCAGCAAACCCATGTCTAGACAAATCTGCTGGATGGTTCTGTGAGCTGCTTCATGAACAGAACTTCCAACAGTGCTCTGATACATTGTACTGAATCACAACACTAGATCTTATTTATCAAGTTCAAGAGGTGCACCACATGTTTCAGATTAAAATTCTGTTAATTCCCATTGATTTAAATGGGGATTTTAACTGCAATGCATCGGAGGCCTCTCTAGCATTCAAGAGGTTAAACATCTAGTTTAAATCAATGTGAATTTTCATTTACCCCCCCTTCCATCGTGAAGCTGGATCGTCCCAAACCTGCACCTCTTTAGAGTGATGAATACAGACCACTATTATATTTGACCTTGACTGCAATCCCTGCGTCTCTGATAGTAAAGTATACATCATTTCAGTATTTGTATAGTGGATTGTGCATTTTATATTTATTATGTACAGTCATACATTTATATTATCATTTTTTTGTAAATAATTTTCATCACTCGTGCCATGCGTCTAGTGATACAGAAGCAGCCAGAATGATATGCACATCTATATGAGAATATTGATCCTCACGTCTCCTTCCCTTCTGCCTTGTACTGCCGAACTGATAATGTAATACAAAAATGATTTATTGCATTGCACGCTCACTTTGTTCTTGGCTCGTGATCTGTTTAAGTCACTTGGCCTCTCTTAAATTAGTAAATCTGAGACAAGTCACAGGGTAAAAAAAAGTACATTTTCAGCGTACATTATACTTAGCTCGGCTGAAATTTGCACACACAGTATGGCAAACCAGTAGTCACCTGGATCTCTGTGACTGCTAGGGATCCAGCCGTGTCTGGGAACTTTGTTAACAGCAACCCCACGAGTGACAAGTATGAGTGGAGGTGATAGTGTCCAAATGATAAGATTTAAAGGGATAGTTATGTTTCACCATAACAGCAGCTCCAATTAATCTTCATTGTATTTGGGCCATGGAGAGTGTTATACCAATACTGTCAGAGTTGTAGTTGAAGAGTAATTGAATGATAAAGTATCCCCCTCCCGCCCCTTTTACTGATGTTACACTTCTCACTTCAGAGCAGCAAGACTGGCCGGATGGATCGCTAAGAGGGACAATCTTCAGTGAGTATAAGGGAAAACCTGTCAAGGGGGCATGGTTTTCTTTATACTCACAGTAAGAAGATTTTGCTGTGTGCTGTCCAGTCCCAGGACCAGATTCCACATCCGAGGGGAGGCTGCTTACACTAAGTAAAAGGGGCGGAAGGGGGATACTTTATCAATCAATTACTCTTGAACTACAATTCTGACAGTATAGAAATAACACTCCCCACGGCCCAAATACTATGTAGATTAACTGGAGCTGCTGTTTTTATGAAACATTACTATGCCTTTAAGTCACAATGTGGATTGAGTTTCAGAGAAGCATGTGGGATAGGGATAAGGGAACGTGTGCGTGTGTGGGTGGGGGTTTCCCAAAAATTATGCAAGGAGTGGATGGAACTGGTGAGAAAATGGGTGTTTTTTTTGTTTTCTATGGTTCAGTTGTCATCCCAGATTAGATCCATTTGTGCTTAGTGCAGCAGACTCTTTGCCAGAAAAGTGGACAACGCATGTCGGAGCACATCCCTCAGGCACTCAAAGCATGTCCTCTTCAGCATTAAAGGTTTACATTTTCTTTAAGGGAACACTAAGTGGTCCTAATAATCAACTCCTTCTTATCTTAATCTGGACATAAAATCTTAATGGCCTCCATGAACCAGTTTTGCATGGATTGGTTCTCCAAAATTATTCCTTAAATAGTACTGGATATCATATCCATGTAGGCAGACATGATTTTTTTTTCAGGACTCCTTCAGACTCCTCCCACTTAAGCTTTCTTAGGAAGCCTTTAGTGGGTGGGATTTGTGCTCTTTGAGTTTTGCAACAGAGAATCACCCCTGTCTCCATGGACATGTAGCACAGTAATAATAAAATATTTACTTATGGGAACAATCCATGAAGAATCGGTTCATAGGGAACTTAAGGATTTTCTGGCCAGATTTACCCCTTAACGACCAGAGAGGTATGCAGAGCATCTCTTCCAATGTGTTATGCACCTCTTAGGTCTTAAAAGGGTTAAGATAGCTGGTGGTTTCCTTTAAAGCGGAACTATCATGCTTAAATAAGTTATCCCCAATTAATTGTTAGTAGCTTCCTAATAATGGAAATAGCTTAATAACATTTCTTAAGTGCCGTCATGAGTTGGTATCATAACATTGTATGAAACTTACATCAGTGGGACAGAGCAGACAACTTGTCCAAGAGTGATCTGTGCACCTGCTTTGTTCATACCTGCCTGTGCCTTAAAGGAGCAGTAAACTTTTTTTAATGTAAAAAATATATATTGCAGGGATTTTCCTATTGAGTAAAGTAAGGGTACTCCCACTGCCGAGAGATTTATATTTCCAGAGTTATTACAGTTTAAACCCATGTTTTTTTACATTAGCAGTGCCCTCTAGTGGTCAAATTCTAATTAGATTTCCTGTTAGATTCTAATGGAGAGGAAAGTCAGGAAAGTCAGAGACATACAGATCCCCATAGAATGTGATAGAGACTGCCTGTCACTTCCTGTCAGTTAGAACTATCAGGAAGTAAACACAGTAAATTCACTTCCTGTCAGTTAGAACTATCAGGAAGTAAACACAGTAAACTCAGTTCCTGATCATTTGAACTGTTATAAATTTTGAATAAAACATCTGACAGCGATGGGAGTGACCTTGTTTTATTCAACAGGAAATGCTCTATAAAATATGTGTTTTCATAAAAAAAGTTTACTGCTCCTTTAAGGTATAACACTACCCCTCCTTTGGCAAATAACCTATCAGCGATGAGACAGGGACAGACAGCACAAGCGCACAGATCACTCTTCACCAGGATGTCTGCTCTGTCCCTTTGATGTAAGTTTCATAAGATGGTATGATTACAACTCATGTTGGAACTTAAGAGACATTATTACGCTATTTGCATGATTAAGAAGCTACTAACAATTAAATGAGGATAACTTATTTATTTAAAACGGAACTTTCATCTGCTATAAAGTCACCCTGCTATAATTAATCAGGTAACGACTAGCTTCTCAATATATATTTTACCTTTCAAAAGTAGCCCGATGTAAAGAAACCCATCACTGAAAGAAACTGACGGCCGGGTTAGCGCAATCTGCACACCTGCGCCGTCAGTCCATTCCGGTAACCATATGGTGCAGTGCAGTCTACACAGAGGAGACCGGGACTGACAGCACAGGTGTGCAGACAAGATGTCTGCGCTGTAACCTGTGTTCCGGTCTCCTTCAATGATGGATTTCTTTACATCGAGCTACTTTTAAAAGGTAAAATATATATTGAGAAGCTAGTTGCTACCTGCTTAATTTTAGCAGGGAGAATTTATAGCAGATGAAAGTTCCGCTTTAAAGGGTTAGTAAACCCCCCAAAAAAACTGTTGGCGAATTGAAAGGAATAATAAAAAAATATGTAATGCCCTTATTCCCATCTCTCAAACCATTATGGTTTGAGAGAAATAAGAAAATAAAGGTCTCCTCTCCCTCCTCTTTCTGCCTGACGAGCTGTAAAGCTGTCAGAGGCAGAATCCGGACTCCCGACTGTAGGCAGCTCATCAGGAGTGCTGACATCTAGATATCTAACTATAATTACTTCATCGGAATGGTCTACAACGTGTGCTTGCGAGCCAGGTACACGATGTAGACCGTACCAATGAAGTAATTATAGTTATATATCTAGATGACAGCACTCCTGAAGAGCCGCCTACAGTCGGGTGACCAGATTCTGCCTCTGACAGCTTTACAGCTCGTCAGGCAGAAAGGGGAGGAAGCGGAGACCTTTATTTTATTATATCTCTCAAACCATAACGGTTTGAGAGATGGGAATAAGGGCATTACATATTTTTTTATTATTCCTATCAATTCGCCAACAGTTTTGTGGGGGTTTACTAACCCTTTAAGCATGATAGTTCCACTTTTAACCCTTTAACAACTGGCGTCGCAGTCACTTAAGGACCATGGTGCCCGGAATTCCATGACAGTCATAGTACGTCATAGGTCGTTAACGCAGATCTGCCCGTGACGTACTATGACCATCAAGGGTTGGTAAGGGGTTAAATGTGCATGCACAAAATGTATACACTGAATGGATGTACATGTATAAAAGAGCTTTAGAAAACACTGGTTCTGTATTCTGCGCGGAGATCAACTTCCAACTCGACTTTCCCGCTGATGTACAAATGGCTTTATTCCTTCACATGGGAGCGCACCTGGTGCCATTCATTCTGCTCAGTGTGCCTCGCTGCTAGTTGTTCTTTGTCACCGTAAAACTGTTTTAAACTAATTTTTCTACCTCAGTGATAGAAACATTCGGAGCCACGCATCCTCCAAAGTCTCTAAACTCCTTGTTATTTGGTATGTGGAGAAGAAATACGCCATCCTCTTGACAAAATGTAAAAAAAATACTCTTTTCTTAAATATTAATAATAAAGGTAACAAAATGGTGAATCTGGTTCGTCATGTCTTTAAAAGAGAACTGTGTATAAAACACTATTGTGTGTGACAATGGCAATAAGAACAATTCTGTTATGTGTTTCTATGAGAAACCGAGCAAGCTGCAGAACTCCTGATTTAAATCTGTTTAACCCTTGGAGTGCCAGAAGGGGTGTGCAATGCATCTGGCACTCAAAGATCCGAATAGTGTTGTTGTATGGTTCACATACTTCTTAAAGGTATATTAGCACCTAAAATGAAAAAGTAGGGGACTCGGATGGTGCTGGTCTGAGGATATAAATGACTCAATTTACTCTACAAAAGAGTGGGGATAAATCATGGATGGGAGGGGCTTAACAGGCTGTGTAATAAAGTGGGTGGAAACTGGGTGGGAGGTGGGCAGAACAGAGTGGAAAGGAGGAGAAGTGGGCGGGAAATGGGAGGAAGAAGATGGGAAGGAGGAGAAGTGGGGTGGAAGCGGGTAGAACAGGGTGGGAAGGAGGAGAAGTGTGTGGGAAGAACAGGGTAAGGAGGAGGAGAAGTGGGAGGGAAGTGGGCGGAACAGGATGGAAAGGAGGAGAAGTGGGCGGGAAATGGGAGGAAGAGGATGGGAAGGAGGAGAAGTGGGGGGGAAGCAGGTAGAACAGGGTGGGAAGGAGGAGAAGTGGGAGGAACAGGGTGAGAAGGAGGCGAAGTGGGTAGAAAATGGGAAGAACAGGGTGGGAAAGAGGGGAAGTGGGCGGAACAGGATGGGAATGTGGGCAGGAAGTGGGAGGAACAGGGTGGGAAGGAGGAGAAGTGGGTGGGAATTGAAAGGAACAGGGTGGGAAGGAGGAGAAGTGGGCGTGAAGTGGGAAGGACGGGGTGGGAAGGAGATGTGGGAGGGAAATGGGAGGAAGAGGGTGGGAAGGAGGAGAAGTGGGCGGAAAGTGGGTAGAACAGGGTGGGAAGGAGGAGAAGTGGGTGGAAAATGGGTGGAAGAGGGTGGGAAGGAGGAGAGGTGGCCGGGAAGTGGGTAGAACAGGGTGGGAAGGAGGGGAAGTGGGTGGGAAATGGGAGGAGCAGGGTGGGAAGGAGGAGAAGTGGGAGGAACAGGGTGAGAAGGAGGAGAAGTGGGTAGGAAATGGGAGGAACAGGGTGGGAAGGAGGAGAAGTGGGAGGAACAGGGTGGGAAGGAGCAGAAGTAAATAGGACAATCAGCCTCTGCCCCGGAAACCCAGTAATCACTGCAAAAACTGGGGTCTCCGGGGCAGATCAGGAGAGTTCCCAACTATGCAGAAGGGGTGAGCAACGCGTTGCGATGTAATGCGTTGCACACCCCTCTGGCACTCAAAGGGTTAAAGGGGTCTATTTATGCAGGGCGACATTAGAAATACACATCCACTATGCAGCTTTAATTAGTCTTTTAACTCTTTCAGTGCTCAATTTTGCCTGTCATAGTATAGTGCTTCCCAGCCCTCTCCAAGATTTCCTTTCTGGTGCACAGTGAGTTAATCGCAGGCTCAGTCATGTAGTTATCTCACCTGTGCACCAGCAGGGAAATCCTAAACACCAGGGGGCAGATTCACTAAGTGGTGATAAAGAGGTCATAAAGTGGAGATGACTTCTCCAGTGATATCACTTCTCCAGTTCCTATGTTATTATATGGAGCCAATGCACTAAGGTTTCTTCAGTTTCAGATATCTTAGTACATAGGCTGTGTAGAATAACGTAGAAACTGGAAAAGTGATAAAGTGGAGAAGTCACCTCCACTTTATCACAGCTTAGTGAATCTCCCCCCTGGCCTGTTAGGAGCCCCTAAAGATTGGGCTGGGAACCAATGGCTTAGAGAGAAAACAATCCACAATTGCTCCACTTTTCACTGTGTGTTGATGGCTCGTTGAGAGACTTTTAACCCTTTGAGTGCCGGAGGGGTACGCAACGCATTGCTTTGCAATGCGTTGCGCACCCCTCTGGCACACAAAATGGGTTAAAGGGATAGTAATACTTAAAATGTAAAAAAAAATATGTTGTAGGGTTTATCCCCCTGAGCAAAACAAGAGTACTCCCACTGCTGAGAGGTCATTCATTCAAAAGTTATTAATTTTCAAAGTTGAATTTTTTAGGTGCAATATCACAGTGGCCTGAAATTGTACAGTGGTGCTGTTGCTACACCATCCTATGGAGATTTATGGTCAACTGACCAGAGTTGTCCATAGGATCGTGTAGCAACAGCGCCACTGTACAATTTCAGGCCACTGTGATATTGCACCTAAAAAATTCAACTTTGAAAATTAATAACTATTGAATAAAACACCTCTCAGCAGTGGGAGTACTCTTGTTTTACTCAGGGGGATAAACCCTACAACATATATTTTTTTACATTTTAAGTATTACTATCCCTTTAAGGTATTTGTTTTCCTGGCAATTAGTAACAGTGACAAGGGCTAAACCGAGGACAAGATAAGACAGAGCACATCCAGAAACCGGTCATTGTCTATCCCGCAGTGCAAAGCCATACGCATGTTTACTAACGTCAATCATCTGAATCAGTGCGGGGAAAATGATAACTTTCCTATGAGCAGTGATTTCATGTGGAGGCTGTAATCAAAACTCAGGTCACTGGAAACACGAGGACGTGAAACACTTATCAACATCAATCACTGTCTAGACACTGTGTTTGTGATTAGATTTGCTTTCCCTGAGGCATTTAGTGTAGTCAACTCTTTGAGTGCCAGTGGGGGTTGTGTGACGCATTGCAGAGCAGCAAGTCGCACATCCCAACTGGCTCAGGATTTCCCTAAATCAGAACTCTTTAGAGGGAATGTACCAATCTGATTCCAGGCTAAAAGAGGAGTTGAAATAGATTCATTGGTTTTGGTCCTACCTAGCCGCTATGGTAATGGTGAGCAACAGGCGGCCATGGTGCCTAAGGTGGCCCTCGTTCTGTTATAGACTTGCGTGAATTGGTTCGGCCGATTTTGGAATTCGGACGAATAAGGGTCATTCGGTGTAATTCGGGCTGTCCGAACCGGAAAAGCTATTTGTTTTTTTTAAACGGAATCCGAACAGCCCTGGTTCAGAATGTCGTCGAAAATTTCAGACATTCGGCGACGACTACCCACGTGCGCGAAACTTTCCTTCCCTCTCTAATCCAATTATATTCTTCGTTTCATGATGGGGGTTGGACTAATGACACGTCAGACAACCAGACAGTCTGCGTTTCCTGTTAGTCCGTTGTTGGAGCGCAGAGAGAGCAGAAGGAGACAGAGAGTATCCAGTTGTTGTGTAGACAGGCAGGTAGCATAGGCAGACAGTCAGCATTAGTACCTTATTGCTACTGCAAGGGAGAGTCATCTTTGTTCCTGTGCAAAATATAAAAAATATTAGGAATTTGTTTGAACAGTTCAGAGTGACACAGCCAGTCTCACAGTTGTGTAGGCAGGTAGGCAGACCTAGTACCTTATTGCCACCGCAAGGGAGAGTAATTTTTGAAAGTATGTTAAATTTGGTAGAATAATTCGGAATGTCGCTGAAATTCTTTCAGAGTCGAACAGGTCTGGTCCGAAATGCAGATCCTCCGAATGACAAAAAAAAAATTTGTCCGATATAGAATTTTACTGAAAATTTTTGCCGTGCACAAGTCTAGTCTGTTATTTGGTACAGTGGGAAGAACAGAGTAGTACCCTCTGATACGTCATCCAAGCACACACTATTTTAACCCACAAAGAACAAACATTATATAATGAGACTGGTGTATTAAAAGGGGGCAGTCCTGTGTGACACATACACATTTCCACTTATTTAAACAGGACCTTACCCATTGTGTACCCCTCTTGCACTCAAAGGGTTAACCTCTGTGGATGTTAGAGAGGCTTTCAGTGCATTGTAAAGCAATGTGTTGGGGGACCTTTAACTGTTTGAGTGACTGAGGGGTCCGATTGCATGGCAAAGCAATGCGTTGAGTACCCCTTTGGGTCTCAAGGAGTTAAAATGGAACTGTCACTTTGTAAAAAACAATTTTAAATGGGCTTTCTTCAATAATACCTAGATTTATGTGTGCCGTTTGTGTTTTAAACCCATTAAGGACCCATGATGTGCCAGGACCGTCATGGGTAAACTTGAGTGAAGGATCCATGACTGTCTTGGCATGCCATGGAATTCAGGGGTCCCCATACAGCTGCACACCCGCACGGGGACTCCTGAATCCATTTCATGGATAAAAAAAAATCTCCATGGTCCTTAACTTCCGGCAAATAGTTCTTGACATTTTTAGATTTTTATATGTCTTTTTATGCAGTTTAGCTAATACAATGGCAACTGGGAGGGAGAGCAGTGTGGAATGTTAGTATCTGGATAGGAGGGAGTGGAAGCTGGTAGAGAGCAGTGTGGAATGTTAGTATCTGACTGGCAGGGAGTGGCAACTGGAGGGAGAGCAGTGTGGAATGTTAGTATCTGGCTGGCAGGGAGTTGAAGCTGGGAGGGAGAGCAGTGTGGAATGTTAGTATCTGGCTGGCAGGGAGTGGCAACTGGGAGGGAGAGCAGTGTGGAATGTTAGTATCTAGCTGGCAGGGAGTTGAAGCTGGGAGGGAAAGCAGTGTAGAATGTTAGTATCTGGCTGGCAGGGAGTTGAAGCTGGGAGGGAGAGCAGTGTGGAATGTTAGTATCTAGCTGGCAGGGAGTTGAAGCTGGGAGGGAGAGCAGTGTGGAATGTTAGTATCTGGCTGACATGCCAGCATGTGCTATCTAATGTGCATATACTGACATATAAATAAAGCTAAATAGCTCATTAAAAGTTGCTTA